>JAIOTZ010000250.1:0-70110 GCA_023374045.1 Limonium bicolor
CTTTGTTCTAACTTCATTTTACCATTCCAATTCCTTTACAAGCAACTACACTATCTATACCCAAGTCCAACATTAATTTCACCAACTCTTGTACACTAATGTTTTCCTAGTTTCTCCAATGCAATTCAACACCTCTTGCTACAGATTTTATACCCTTTCATTCTTATACTATAACTACTACTCCATGATTACTAAACATCCTTACTCAATCCAATACACACCTTGTTTCTACCATTCACCAAGTCATCCATAAATGCACATTTTCTACCAAAATTTTGCTATAGTTCACCTACTTTTCTTACTTAGCCACTCATATCCATTCTCTCCAAATACATTCCTAATCTAGCCACACCCTTACAAGGGTCCTACCAGCAATCAAAGCAATACAAATCTTTCTCAATACACTAATACTCCATCAAACAACAATACCAATACTCATACACAATTTACTTGGCTCTAAGGCCTACAATTCAAATGCTAGCTCACAAATACTCAAACTTCCACAACCTATTATACTAATACAAGATTTGGGTTCTTTAAATTAGTTTACCCATTCCCATTACTCTAATGCATTAAAAATTTAGCATTAAGAAGGGGCTCTTACCTTGAGCTTATAATTCCTTCATTTCTTTTCCAATTCTACTCTTCTCTCTTTCTTGCACAAATCGGCCATATGGGGAATGGAGTTGCCAAACTCCATTCCTATCACCCAAAGCATACAAAACAAATGTAATTAACATACTAACCCTTAGATTAATGCTAGTTCATTGAAGTGTTTAAAACACAAATTCTAGGGTTTACCTTTGGAGTGCTTTAGGAGGGGTTTTAGCCCTTGGTTCAAGAAAGTGATTCCACCACCATTGCAAGGTTGGAATGATGCTCAAAAGAAAGAGAAAAATAGAGCATTATAAAGGGGTGAAAACCGGCTACAAAAGGAGGTGGAGAAAACATGGAGTTTTCATGGAGATTTTTACCTTAACGGAGAGATGAGAATCCAAGCTACCCATTGATGCTATTTTCTCTTTGAATGGGGAAAACCCATGGATATGAACTTTCTCATTTTGAGATTTTCAAAAGATAGAAAGGTAGAGCTTGGAGAGAGGAGCAAGAATATGTAATTTATTTTACATTTGGAGCTTAGATGAAGCTTGTACAAGGTGAGGAAGGTGGAGTAGCCATTAGATGGGCTCCAAATCGTGGAGGAAGAAGAAGAACCAGAAGAGAGGAAAGGGAGGGGGAGTCTCACGGTGGGAATGAAAAAGGAAGGAGAGAGAAGAGTGAGTGAGAGTGTATATTGTTTACTTTTTCCCCACTTTTCACTATTCACTTTTTGCTTTTTGACATCTTTATTAATTAGCTAGTGTGAGTGTGTGTGAGGGAGTTATTTGACTCCTAAAAATCGGCCCCACACATTACTACTAGTTGGAGCGTTTTATGTCTTTTAGAGAAAACACTCGTTAATTTACCCGGTTTTGGTACTATTCACTAACCGGGCCCGTTTTCCGGAATTTTCTCGTTTCTTTAATTTTATTGGTTATTAAGCTTCCATTAATGCTTAATTATTGTTATTTAATGATTTATAATTTTTACGGGTTCGTTTGACCATTTAAAGTCACGTTTTCGGATTTCCTCGAAAAATGTGCGCTAAAGCTCTATTAGCGTTTTAATACATTATTTGGATCCGTTTTCTTCGGGAGTTTTTCCCATATATCTTTTAGGCCTAATTAAGCCTTTAGAATCCATATACTACGCTAGCCGAGGTCTCATACTTCCTATGGTTATTTAAAGCTTATTTAGCATTTTTCACTTTTTAAGCATTTCTTTATTTCTTTTGGGTTTATTTTTCCTCCCTAATATTACTTAAGCATTATTAGGCTCTTAAATACGGATTAGAATGGTTTTAATCACTATATTTAAGATCGGGGTATTTCAGGTAGGTTTTGACCAAATTAGATAAGTTAAATAACTTATTTAAGGTTTTATAATAAGATAAGTATTTAGTTGTAACAATTTTATAACATATGTGGTAAATATGTTATTACCGAAAGTTAAGGGTGTATAATGGTATTATAAACACCCATGGGCTATTAGGAATTTTTAGGAATTTATTGGGTTGTTTTTGGAATTAAAATAAACTATATATGTATAATATATAGTTATTATGTCATTATGACACTTTGGAATAAAAGATGGGGTGGTAATGTAAATTACCGAAACTATATGTTTAGTAAGGGTAACTATAACCCTTTGGTGAAATTTGGTGATTTTTAGAATTATATAAGAGTATTTATTAAGATATATGTATAATATATAGTTTTAATGAATTATTAAACTATATGTTATAAATTGGGCCAAATGGTAATTATAGAATATATTGAGGTCTGTTCGGAATTTACAAAAATATAACCATAGGTTATACCATTTTATAAGTTAAAGATGTTATATTATATGGTATATATAACATGTTATAATTAATGGGGTGAATTTGTAAATAAAGGGAACTATGGGATATGGAAAGAATAAGGTATAAATATATATGCCCATGCGGCAATATTATATAGTTTTGTATAAAAACTATAGGTTATAAATTAAAGGAAATAAAGATATCATATTATATGATATTAATATATGGTATAACATTACATAATGTTATGTGGTCAAAATGGAATTTAAATAAATATAAGGGCTGTACCGAATTATAAAAGGTTAGAATATGAATTTTAGACTATGGTCTATAATGTTATAAATGTTATAACAATTACATGGTTTAGATGGAATAAATATAAGGATATTCACATTAAATAATGTGACAAGCTATAAATAAATAAGATTTATAAACTAAGGTATTTATTGATTAAACCTTAGGAGTTGTAAATATACAACATAAATGTTAGGATAATAATCTTAATATAAGTTGTACAATATAATACAACTAATGGGAATAATCATCTAATACAAGATGATGAAATGTAACATATAATATAAGAGTTTTATAACTCATGGAATTTACCTATATGGTACATATATACATATACAAGAAAAATGTATATAAGGATGGATTATATAATACAATGTATTATAAAGGATGGTGGAAAATAATACGATATAATATAAAAATGCATGCATACATTCAACTATAGGTTACATACCTAAATTAAATGATGGATAAGATTAAAGAAATATAATGAATTAAACTTAAACGTCGAAATGTTTTGACATACGAGTTTTAGTAACAAAGCCGACCGGTTTAGAGAAACCCGTAACAAATAACTGTAGAAATCCGGGGATGAACTGTCAGGGTTACTTGTTATTCCGAAATACCGGATGTAGTTAGTCATGGAGACTGACTTATAGTTTTAATACCGTTTAGATCATACTTCGGACGAGGACGCTTGACGAGCTAGTGGTCTACACTGCGCATCCTAGGTCTTAGTGAACGGTATGTAAAGGGGTTTGATCCGAGTTGTCCTTAGGAATCTCCTTGGGCTCGGATTTGGTTGATATCACTTGTGTGTTAAGTGTTTTGGATACATGTATGTGATTGTGTGCTACTGCATTAATTATTTATGCACGAGCGTCCTATGGGACTAACACTACGTCGACTATAGATCGACTTATATAAACATACATATACGTTAATGTGATAACATGACGATTACTTGATATAATACCATAGTATTAATATTAAGTATATGGTAACCTAAGTAAAATACTTAGGAATGGGTCACGACACTGTCGGTCACTAGAGCATGGATCTCGAACATGAATATGACCTAGATTCTTTCTAGGTATGCGTGAGACCCATTGGGCAGCTAACTAATAATTATTCTCCATAAGACTAAGAGCATATCTTAAACATTATGAGAGAGAGATGGTATGAGTTGAGGTGAGGAATCCCGGTAGTTTACGAACTACTGGGTTGCGCAGTTGTGATCACTGAGGGGTTCCCGATTGGGTTCCGCTCCAGGTTTATGCCCAACGAGCCCTATTTGGATCGTGGGTCAGGTGGCTACGGCCTTTTATATGGACGTCTTACGAGAAAAAAGAGAATAGTCAGGGGCGTCCGGACCTCTGGCGAAATGAGCACCTTTGTGTGTATGGGAGGACTACTGTCCATGGTGAGGTTATAGGGTTGTCTTAACATGACGCCCAACTGGTATAAATTAAACATGGTTGGATGGGGCCTTAAAGGCCAAATTAAATTAACTATGGAAACTGTACGCTACGGCGATTGTACATTGTACATTATACTATAAATATTCGATACTTTCGATTTACAATTGTGGTTTGTGATATTAAATGAATAATTGGATTGGATGGATGGTTAAGTGTTTATGAATATTTGGATGGGTGATTATGCATATTATGCAAGTATATTACAGTATTGATTATAACTGTAAAATGGTAAAGCATGAAACCTATGTAATAATAAGATGGTTAAAATGACTAAGTGACCATTAGGGTCCAGGCCCGGCATACTCAGCGTCTATCACTGATACTACACCATTGCAGGTTGTTGATTATTGTCGAAGCCGAAGTGCGGGAACAGGGTGATTAGAGTTTATTTCAATTACCGCATAGGGAGTTTATTCGTATAACAATGAAGATGGTGAATTGTATTATGGTACAGTTATGTATATTCAGGTTTGGGTAGACGCTCACTTGTCGACGTTTATGGTTTATGGACTTAGTATGATGTATAGGAATATTCTCGTTATCACCGCGGTTAGTAGTTTGTTTATGTTGGATGTAGTTTGGCTTCGTTGCTCGCATGGGCGAGTAATGGCCGGTGACACCCAAGTGAGTATTGTTGTTGTTATTAATTCTTCCGCTGTAAGACGTTTTATTTATTGCTACGAGAGAGATTGTTACGTGATTATGGAGAGGGGTGTTACAGTTAGACTCATAAAGAATTGCCTTGGATTGATTGATTGAATACTAAAGCTTTTGAACACGAGGTACAAGAATAAAAGACTTGTACTCATAATTTGAGAGCCACTTTGGGTTAGACAGGTTAACTCTTTCTAATACCTATACTCAAACACTCTAAATATAGATCAATACAACATGTTTAGCATTTGAGTGCAATATCTCTATAAGATAGATGGAACTATCTACAAACAAGTAGGACTTAATCTTTAAGATGATATCTTAAAAGTAAACTCTTTCTCTTTAGCAAGTACGTAAACTAAAGTGTTAACAATTCAAAGGAACTTCTGATGGTTTAAATACTAGACATGACTAAATTAACTTCCAACTAATGTTGCATGATGCCTTGACGATAATGCTCCATGATTTTTTATCATTAAATCATTGTGACTCAACCGCCACAAGATTAACTCGTCTTGACTTGGTCAACCTTGGCAATTAACTCCATCATCTAGTCTAGAATCATGCTTCTTATCTTCTGATGCATACAGTAGCAGTTGGTGACACAGTGCGACTATTGATAGGATCGGGGTGCTGACCGAGTAGGTCTGAGGTGTTAGTCTCAGACCAACTCAACTTGAAGAATAAATATTTGCAGAAGTATACATGGTCTTTGATATCTTTATCTTATAACATAGTTAAACTATGTTGTTTGACTGACTCACTTGAGGTGGACATCATCTATGAAACCGAGGTTTTAACATGATCTCAAAGAATCTTAAGATTTGTATTATTAGATTCTTATTTATATAGTTTGTACCCAAATAACTCAACTTGGTATATGCCATTTTGAAGCTAGATTAACCCAACCATTTAACAGCACTATGTACAGTACATGAAATACCCCAAACTTAGATATGGTGTTTAAATGAGAAACTAAGATATAAGGAGGCTAAATAATGCCTTGGAAACATTAAGAAACATTTCTAATCAAAGAAAATATAAGGAAACACCAAAAGAGCAGTTTTAACAAAAACGTGCTCTAAGCTTGGAGACTTGGGAGAGTACCCAATATTGTTCTAAGACCTTAGTAATATCTAATGGTCATTTTAAATCAATTACCAAAGAAAACCAAGCTTGAAAACAAGTTAAAACACAAATGTGCTTTAAGGAGTCTTAAAGCACGTTTTTGAAAAATGTCTTGTAAATGAGTTTGAATGGCTAAATGTCCATCATTACTCTTTTATTAACATGTGTACTATATAGTATCACATTTGGAAGTCTATATCAAGGGGAATCAAAAATTTCACAACAATGTGCCTTTTTTGGTGAATAGTGAATTAATTAAGCTAGTTTATGACATAAGTCTATATAAGTGAGACATTTGGTCAACAAAGACTTAATTACCCTCATTAATAAAAGGGGGCCGGTTTCTTAGGAGGTGAGTCATCACCTTCATGAGTCATTAAGCAAATAAGAGAGCAAATGAGAGTTATAAAGTAAAGCACTATTCACCTTTTACATAAATATCACTTTATTAGTTCTCTCTCTCCTCACTTCTTCATTCTTTTTTGTTTTCCCACGGTTTGAGCTGCTCTCTCCCTTCTCCATTCACGTAGAACTCAACCTCCATGAAAACTCCATCATCCTGGTCACATCTTACTCATTTTGGCTCCAAATCCAAAACAAAATACATGCTCTTCTTAGTTAGCTCAAGCTCCTTCTTTCTATCTTTTCAAAACTTCAAGAGCTTCATTTTGGTGCCAAGTCAAACCACCATTAGAGGAGGAAATTCAAGTTTGGAGACTCCATTGGCTTCTCCATCCTCTTAAGGTAAAGAAAGTGTAAGAAAATCTAGGTTTCCACCATTTTCTTCACATGTGTGAAAATACATACTCATGGAACTCCATGTTTATGCCTTGTTCTAGCTTGTTTCTACTCTTCAAAGGAGAGAGGAGGTCCTTCTTGCTTCATATCCAAGTTTGTCTTGAGAAACCAAGGTAAAACAATTACCTTAATATCTTAAAGCATATTTTTAACCTAGGGTTTGTTCCTTAGGGTTAATGTGTTATCTAGTACTCATTGGAGTCATTGGATATTGGTTAGAACATTGGCAAGGAGATACACATTGGTGACCGAGATTGAACAAAGAAAAACCTAAGGAAGAAAGCTTTTTAAGCTTGTAAAAGAACAAGGTAAATTACTTACCTTAAGATGTCTTGTTGTTTAAGGGAATGTGATTTAGGTATATGATGAGTTTAGTGTAGAGTTTATATCGGGAGGGTGTTATAAAAACCTAGGAGAAAACAATGACGATACTTGTGAACTTGTGACTAAAGAGCAAACGAGAAGAAGAGATAGTTAAAACAATGTGGAGATGAACTACAAGAAGCATTTTATTTCAATGGGAGCCTTGCTGAGTGTATTCGCAGGTTGAAGGCAAATATTTGTGGAAATTCAGTGGTTAAGATTATTGTCATTAAGGGCCTAAGTGCCAGCATTTGAGTTTAAGCGATATATGATGATGTGGGGAAGTTTAGTGTAGATTGTGTGTTAAGGTGTTGTGATGAGAATTTGTGTGGTATTGGTTGTTTGATGGAGAAAAACCATGTGTTAGGAGGTACATATACTAGAGAACCCATGGCAAAATTTAAAGGAGAACTTAAGTGTTTAAGATATTCTAAGGGAATTTAATGACTAGGGAAGTACTAGGATGTTCTATAGGTTGTCTTGATGAAAAAGGGTGAAGTTAAGATGTTTTAATGACTTATAATGACTTAGGTATCACATGGAGGATTTATGAATCAAGAGAATGTATTTGAGTATTTAGGACTTAGGCAAATGTTGGTAAACAACTAGGGAGGAAGTTTAAGTTATGAAGGAACATTAAGTAAATGCTTAAGAGAGTTTTAGATAGTGAAAGATGCTTGGGAGATGATGTTATAGTGGTGAGGAAAACATTTGGCATAGTGGTTACATTAGGTATGAACCACCACCTAGAAACCTAGAGGAAAGCATTACAAGTGTTAGTAATTACAGGGAAAATGTATAATGATTAAGGTGAAACTTGGTGAATGATTTAATATGTTTGGAGGGTGCTCTAAGGTGGGTTTAAGAGTCTAAATGATGTTAGAACACATTGGGAGACTTGAGTAAAGGTTTGTGAAGATTTGGCAAAGTGTGGGCATGTTTTAGTGGCGTCCGACCCAGGGGTCCGACCCAAGTTTGGGTCGGACGGCCTCTGTTTAACGCCAGGGAAAGTTTCTGGAATGGTCCGACCCAGAAGGTTGGGTCGGACATGGGTCGGACGGGTGATTTTTAAAGGGCAAATAAGTTCTGGAATGGTCCGACCCAGAAGGTTGGGTCGGACGTGGGTCGGACGTGAGAGGTTTTAGAAGACGGAAAGTTTCTGGAATGGTCCAACCCAGTTGGTTGGGTCGGACATGGGTCGGACATGTAGGGTTTCCAAACCCGAAAGTTACTGGAATGGTCCGACCCAAAGGGTGGGTCGGACGGTGGGTCGGACGGCCCTTAACACTTAAAAAAAAAGAAATTTTAAATTCTAAGAATGGTATTAGGTAATAAGGTTACCTTTGGTAGGGTGGTAATGATTGGGACACTAAGAACTTAAGGAACTAAGTTAAGTTAAGTGTAAGTTTTAATGTTTAAAGTTAAGCTTATAAGCTAAGTGGCAAAGACTTGAGAGGTTATTAAATGGGAATCTTTAGAGACTAAGTGAGTTAAGTAAGGTGCAAATAACTAATGACCTAAAAATGAATGAATGTTTTAGGTTTGTGAATTGGGACCCCCGAAGAAGGTTAAACAAACACAACGATCGACGGTGAACGGTACAATCCTCTTGTGACCTGCTTGCTAACGAGGTGTCCCTCGGCTTGTGTGCTATGTTTAATTGCTATGACTAAAACAAGATAAAGCATGCAACGGTATATTTATTCTCGTTGTGTTTGTGTTATCTTTACACTAACCCGCGAGACTTGAGATTGTTACTAACCAAGTTTAGTACTTACTGAGTTAAGAATAAGAGTTAAGTTTGATGGTTGTTGGTTAATGCCCGTTAAGGCTTAGCTAGCACATGGTGTTTAAGATGTCTACTAACTGGAACTTGAGTGAGGAAACCCGGGACCGATCTCCGGTCATGCATGCTAAGGAAAAAGGGGGACGGTATCTGAATCAGATCCGCCCTCTGCTTAAGGACTTGTCTTCGGACTTGTAGCCTAGGGCCGGTTGCCGGCTCAGCTACGCGGACTCCCGTCCAGAGTAGGTGGCATTAAGATGGTGCGGTGGGATCACCAAAATCCCAGGTTCGAATTAAGCTACAACCAATCCCTTCCAGGAAAGGTTTGTATACTGAGATTAAGATTAAGATTAAGGTAAGGTAAGGAAATGAGATTAAGGAAATGAGGACTAAGGAGGGGGTTACTAACCCACTTGATAAGGGAACGCTTGAGTCGTTCATTGCTTGTGAACTATGTATGTTCATCTGTGGTTATTGTTATTGCACTTCATATTATGCTCGTGTATGTAAACAATTTCCATGCTATCGAAAATAGTCGTCGTAGCCCCGTTAGCTTGGGGGCCATGAGAGGGTGTACCAGCATTCGTGCTGACCCCCTCGGGGGCTATTTTTACACTTGCAGGTAAGAGACCCATGAGGACGCACTACGAGAGAAGGAGCGGTTAGGACTTAGGTTGGGTTGGTTATTTTGAGTTCGGGTTGCGCCTGTGCACCCGACTGTTTATATTAAACTGTTGTAAGTTGGAGATTATGTTTAAGATACTAATACTCGGTTGGTTGTGGTATTGTGAATGTGATGTTTGAGTTGGATAAGTATTTTGGATAAGTATTGTAAACGTTAAGGCCGGTATATTCTAACGATCAGACCGTGGCAAGGTCCAGGTGTTATTTATTTCCGCTGCGACGTATTCGATAAGTGTTCAGTTTGCAATAACCATATAGGCTTTGGATGGGGTGTTACAAAAAAGTGGTATCAGAGCGTAGTTACGCTCTGATCAAGAAATACCGGACATGAGTAACCACCGAGTTAGGATATAAGTTAAGGAATAAGGTGTTGTTAAGGGTGTGAGAAGTTAGAGTGAGTAGAGTAAGATGACCACTAATAAGTGTGGATTGTCTTACTGTTACGGACGTTATAATTTACTACCAAACAGTGGTGAATACGAATCTAATGTGAGTTATGCTTGTTCAGATGGCAGGACGCCCTAGAGGAGGCCGAGGTCGCGGCGGGGTGAGGATACTTCAGGGATACCTGGAGGGCAGACGATCGCAGAGATCGTAGCTGCCGCTCTAGGGCACATGGGCTATCAGCCTGGTGTGGGTGGTGCACCACCTCCACCGCCACAGCCTAGGGAACCAACTGGGTGAAGAGTCTAGCAGATCTTCGACCCGCGCATTTTAAGGGGGAGACCGATCCCGCCAAGCTTGAGCATACATCTCCGAGCTGGAGACCGCCTTCGAGACCCTTGATGTCCTGCTGGGATCAAGGTGCGCCTAGCTGCTTTCTATCTGAAGGGGCGGGAGGCGATTGGTGGAAGCTGGTGAGGGCCGAGCATGTGGCCAATCCAGAGTTCGGCTGGGAGCAGTAACCGCCTTGCTACGAGCAAAGTACTACCCCGCCCATTCCAGACGAAGAAGCGCTTACAGTGGATGCGCTTAAGCAGTCGGACCAAGAGACAGTGGACGAGTATTACTCAGAGTTCACTGCCTTGCTCCGTCTTTGCCAGGTCTAGGGTATTCTGACCAGATCTTGGTGGACCGCTTCTATGGCAGGCTTAGCCATCGACTCCGCTACGGCATGGGGCCGACGAGTTACACTACCTTGCAGGTAATAAGAATGATTGAGATTTGAGTAAGTGATGAATAAGATTTAGATTATGAGAAATAAGTGTGACTAATACTATGGAAAAGCAGGAGTGCTATCATGCCGCTGCTAAGGTTGAGATTACCGTCCAGCTGAGGGACGAGGAGAATGCAAAGAGGAAGAGTGCTGGTAAGAGCTCGGAAAGTCAAGGGCAAGAGGGTACAAGAAACAAAAGTACCAGCCTCAGGCCCAGAAAAATCAGAACCCAAAGGGAGGAGAGGAAAAGGAGAAGGCTTCGGAAGAGCCATTGAAGCTGACATATGCTATTGCAGCTACACCCCGGCGCTCTAAGGCGCCAAAGGGTAAGGGAATTGATATTGAATGAGTTAAGAAACAAATTAGTAACCATTTGAGATATGAGAATTGACAATATGAATCCTCAGGATCTGAGACTGAGAAGGGAGCCGGTGGTGGCTACCAGCGACGCTTCATCTGTAGATGGTGTCACAAGGACCACCCCGGGCTCGACTGTAAGGGGAACAAGGTGGAGTGCAACTTTTGTGGAGTCTACGGGCATCGAGCGTATGAGTGTTACCGGAATCCTGCTAGCAGAGCCTATAGGCCCGATACCAGGGGCAAGGACAAGACCGATCAGGGAGCTGGATCTGACGGTCAGAGGAAGGTGCAGCAGCCGGCAGACAAGAACCCACGGGTGACCCAGAAGACGGGACCCACTCTACACATGGTGGACCGGGACGATGAGCCTGAACCCTCATCGAGACCAGGTACCACTACAACCATTTAGTAATAAAAACTACCTGCTTACCGCATTATCATGCATGTTTGGTGAATAAATGAGTTAAGTAAGAATAAGATGAGATTAGAACTTAAGTGAGATATAACCTACTACCACTCTAGGAAGATTCAGCATTTGCTACCCAATACCATCTACATCTAACCCAGAGCACACTGACATCGAAACCATAGACTTTCCAACCGAACAATGTCAGGTTATCCGCCCATGTATGATTTTATTAAGGGGATACCTGAAACCCGAAGCACAAATAGCCATCATCAGGAGATGCAATCAACTAGGAATGGAACTGGGAGGTTTTACACACCGGAGTACCCAGGGGGAGCAAGGATGAAATTAAAGATGATGAGCTTGGGCAAGGATTGGAATCCGTATGCCAAGAATTACCAAATCATGAGGGAGCAAGATGGAGTCTCACCACCGGGAATACCCGAAGAGTTCCATCCAGTTATTACACAAGTCGTGGAAATCGCTCAGCAGATGGAGGCTGAACCGATTCCAGACATCCAAGCAGACATTTGCATTGTAAACTTCTACGAGAAGGACGGGAAACTGGGACTACACCAGGATAAGGACGAGACAACTGAGTCTCTCGAAAGAGGGATACCCGTAGTGTCTTGGTCCATTGGAGATGATGCAGAATTTTTATACGGCGAGCAGAAGCGTGCGGACCGTGCAGATAAGATAGTACTTAAGTCAGGTGATGTATTAATTTTGGGAGGAGAATCAAGGATGTTATACCATGGGATTAAGAGAATCAAGCTGAATACAGCACCGTCAGCAGTAATCAATGAGACGCATATGAGACCAGGAAGGTTAAACCTAACCTTTAGACATATTAGCCATGTAATGTTAGAATGAGATGAGAAGTGAGATGTAAGATTGAAGCACATGTTGTAAACAGGATGGTCATGAATAAAATAACAGTGTTGTTCATATAAATTGTTACGACTCTGTTATACCATCAATACTCATGAAGCTTGTGAACACAATTAGGTTATGGACTCGGTACGGAAGGTGCACTAAGCATACTTACAGAGTCACAGGCCGACGCCAGCGGTACTATCCTCACCGGAACCTTTCCGATCAATGGGATTGAGGCATCAGTTCTCTTCGACTCAGGGGCCTCGCATACCTTTGTCTCTGCATCATTTGCGGGCAGGTTGGGGCTAGACGCTGATGAGCTACCCGACTTCACGGTTATGCTCCCGTCTAAGGAGAAGGTTCGTTGCACTCGTTACTACCGAGGAGCCATTATCAGAATTAAAGGAGAAGACTTTCTAGTCAGTTTCATTGAGTTCGGTAAGCTAGGATTTGATGTTATTTTCGGAATGAACTGGTTGGAGCGGCACAAGGGACGTATCCTCTGCGCCGAGCATAGATTGCTGCTCAGGAGTCCGTCTGGGGTAACAATATCATACCGCCAGAGGCCCAGAGAGCCTTCGACTAAGATCATCACCGCCATGGCAATGCATAGAGAGTTAAGGTAAGAAAGGAGAAGTATACCTCTGCTATGTACAGGACATAGAGAGAGACTGAAATACCCCGAGTAATTACCACTATAAATCCCTAAGCAATTAAATTTGGTATACATGTAACGTCGTGTATTAATACGGTCACGTACTTATATATGTACGTTTATGAAAATACATATACGAAACGTTACAATATTACAACGTCGTATATGATAAATAATAACGGCGCGTAGTTACATGTAACTAAAACGCGACAAAATAAAAGGGGGCGCATGTAAATATACATGTACGTATAAATGACTAGCAATGTATACCATTAATAACGCGACATATTATATAGTCGCTAATGTATATAAATAAACATGTATATAACATATACAAAAAAAGAGGGGAAAAGGAAAAGGGATTTGCTCTTGTTAAGATTCAAACCCCGTACCTCTCGTACCCATCCCGAACACTTTAACCATTTGAGCTATGCTCATATTCAGTAGAAAATGCTAACCTATTCGAATTAGTAATAAGATGAATGAAGCAACTACAGAAAAACCGATACGCTGTCGTTCCTTCTCTTATCAGTACACAGCCCAATACTCGATTCCAAAGAAAAAAAAAACGACACCCACCGACCCTTTTTTCTTTTGCTGCACATCGCATGCTCTGGGAAGGAAAACAATCAGAGTTGCTTCTGTTTCAACACACCTCAAAAACAGTGTAAACCGACAACATGGTATGGAGCCAAGTTGTGCCCAGACCACTGCATTCTTTCATGCCGCATTTCTCCTCGGTGGCAGAACTTTAGTGTTGTAAGTTCTCCTTTCTTCCCTTGTATACCGAGACTGGTAGTCCAAACCGGCGTGGGGATGCGCTGGGAATTCCCAAGTGAACACACTCCATCCCTTCTCAGTTTCTGCACCAGGTAGTATCTCAAACTAATTCACCTCCATACTACACTCTTCCTTGCTGTTTCTGTCCGAGAATCCAAACTTGAGTTTTCTGACTCTCCTTCTATCGCACGCAAGTCCATGCATGCCAACTGCTGCTAACGCCCTGGGGTGATCCTAAGACTAAATCCCCACCAAGGACAGCCACGGTAAGTTATGAGACCAGAAGGGAAATCCTGACTGTTATATGTCTTCCTTTCCTGCTTCGTGTTGGAAACTTGTGGAACTGACCTTTCTGTCTCACCTGTTTCTAGTACATGAGTCCCCCTGTTAAGTCCCCGCTGAAAGTGTGCCCAAAACCTCTAGGAAACCAGCGTCCAGTCAAGGTGAGGTGAGCTGTTAAAAAAAAAACTGCACATGACAATGTTGATATCAGACCGAAACAGACATCAGTTTAACATGACACCTGGTTTTGTTTAGTTGCGAGGGACATCAGGGAGCACCAGAAGTTAATTCAGGAGAAACGAGTCCATAGTACCCAAGGTGAAATTCCTCAACCCTTACTCAGTCAAGCCTTATTACCGTTTCGAAATCTGTAACTTTTGCTCTCTGTGCACTAACCGACCAGGGGGGGAATATTAACTGGGAGTGGATGTTTTAATGCACCTAACACACGACTAGAGCTTCTAGGTAGTTGGCAAACAGTGTGGCAGTAATGCACATTGGTTTAGTGCATCAGAAGTGAGATTAGGAGAAGGAATTCACAGGTTTCATAACTCCTGCTTTCTGTTTAACTAAAATCCAGAGGAAGTATAATGACTTCACGGGGTTACGGATGAACCTGGTACACTATTAACACACCTAAATAATTTATTCACTCCTTGGGAAAACTAGGAATCAGATTTAGAGAACAGAAGGAAAAATAACAGGAATCAGTCTCATGGTTTTTCTGAAAACTTGTCCTCTGTATACCCTGGTACAGAGGGATTTGATGGAGTGGTAAGGAAGTGCTAATGTACCTGAAACACTTATAAATTATCTTGGTAAGTTTGTAAGTGCATTGGGTTGATTAGAAAACAGATAAAAGACAGATGAATAACAACAGAAAAGAAAGCATGCGTCAGTTTCATGATCTCAGATTTCATATTCTTGGTTTCTGTGTAAAGAATTTTGGGAGCATTGTCTAGGCTATTTTGGGTCTGTGCTTGCATTCTAAAACGTTATAACACACTTAATCACTTGAGCAAACGAGGCTGAAGAATCAAAAAAAAAAAGAAAAAGGGAACAGATCGGAAAAACAAACACAAGAGATAGAAGAGGATGTAACAGTTTTTTTTTTCATGTTTCAGTTTCAGATCTCTGTTTTGTTGGGGGATCTATATCACTCTGAGCCTGTTGGAACCTAGAAACTATAACACCCTAACTACTGGAATTGGTAATGTGAGAAAACTGAAAAGAATCAACTCATGAGCAAACCAGGTTGGAAAACAGGTAGAGAACAAATCAGGAAAATGTAGCAGGTTGTAATTTCAGATTTCAGTTATAAGTTACCTCTGTGTGGTTGTAGATCTGTTTGGAGTTCGAGAACCTTGCTAAAACACTAAACCAGTGGGTAAACAATTGGAGAGGGGCACTCCTTGTGGGTTTGAAGTTGGGATTAAATTAAAAACACTTAACTAGGAAGCTAAGGCAAACCGGTGAAAACTGGAAATCAAACAGTAAGCAAGAAATGAGGTAGCAGATTGAATAGCAGTTTTCTTGCTTCAGTATAAGAAGTGTATCGGTGGGATTCATGGTGTTATTTGGGTTGTTTTAAGTTCAAAGTCTCGCTAAATTCTTGACTAAGAGGGGAAACATTCTGGGGGAGAAGTTAGAAGTCATGCCACTAAGTAGGCAGAAAAACAACAGAAAGTAAACATGTGTCAGTTCACGGTTCAGCTGGTTCAGATTCTGAAATCTCCTATTTCATTAACGGTAAGTTCAGTAGCTGTAGCAAGCTATCTTGGGTCTGTTTCTGAGGTTAAAAAATAAAAGCTATGTTAAGACTCTTAATGAAAAAGCTAAACAAATTGGGGGAAGTAGAAGCCTGATTAATAGACAAAAAAAAACAGAAAGAAAGATACCAGAGGAGACACCAGTTGTGTTTCCAGTTTTTTTTTTTCAGTTTTCCCTAGCTTCTGTGTAAAGTGTTTCAGAGGGGTAGACCATGTTGTTTGGGGCTTGTGTTGAATTTAAAAACGTGGTTAAACACCTAGCTAAGCGGGCAGGCGGTTTGGGAAGAGTTGAAAATCAACTCGTGAACAGAGAACACATAAGAGAATATGTCAGTTTGTAATTTCAGGTTTCTGAATTGTGTGGCTTCGGTAAAATGAGTTTCAGAGTTGTTAACCATGTCACCATGGGTTGTGTTGAAGTCATAAGCTTGGGGATACACTTGGATAGGTGGGTAATCAAATTGAGAAAAAAAAAATGCAAAGACAGATTTGTGAACATACGGAAAGAAAACAATAACAGGAGATGAGTACTAAATTCAGATTTCCAAAAGTTGTTGCTCCTGTGTACTTAGGTACAGGTACTATATGATTGTTATCAGGGTTGAAAATGAACTTGAGCCTTGATTTAATTCACGTAACTAAGGGTGCAGACCTCTAGGCAGAAGCTTGTAAGTTAGTTTAGAAAACACCCAGAGAACAAAACAAGGGAATATATCAGTTGTAACTTCAATCCTTTTTGATTCAGTTTTGGGGACTTTTCAGTAGCTTTAGTAGATTGCCCTGGGTCTGTCTTTGAGGTTAAACCTGAAGTAAACACTTAACTAATTGGTTGCATGATTTGGGAATGAACTTAGAAGTTAGGTTAGTAAGCAGAGAATAAGCAATAGGAGAGTAATGTGATAGTGCAGGATTACAGTTTTCTGCATTTCCTGATTTCTGTACAATGAACATTCAAAGGTGTTAACGGACTGGTTTTGAGTTTGTTTTGAGGTTATAATCTCCCTAATACAGTATGCTAGTTGGGTGAAACTTCTGGGTGGAATTGGAAACAGACTGATGAACTAAAAGGAAGCTTGAGGGAGAAATATACAAACCGTGCTTCAGTTTTCTGAAATCTGTTGGTTTCTGTATAAGAGTAATACAGTTGGTGTAGGGGTATGGAATAGGTCTGGAAATGAGTTTAGAACCTGGCTAATAGATCTACCTAAGAGAGTAGACAGTTTGGGAGGAAAATTATTTCACAGAAAGAAAACCAGCAGGAAAGAACAGGTTTCAGTTTCATGAGTTCAGGGTTTCAGATTCTGTTTTGGGTGTAAAGAATTTCCAGGGATGCTAACCATGTTATTTTGGGGTCTGATCTTGAATTCAAAATAAACTTTATAACACACTTAGTCACGTGGGTAATGAGGTGGGAGACTCTGGAAATCAAATCAGAAAAACGAACAAAGGAGATAGGAGATGAGGTTGCAGCGTTTGTGTTTCAGTTTCAGTTTTTTTTTCAGCTCTGTATTAAGAGGTTTCAGTAGGACTATCAGGGTATCTTAAGTTGTTCCTAAGTTAAGTAACACCCTGCTAGAATGCTTAACTAAGCGGACATGTTTTGGAGTCAAGTTCGTGATAAAGAGAAGGAAAGTAGGATGAAGAATTTCAGGTTTGGTGTGTCAGCGTTTTCAGTTTCCATTCCTTTCAGCTCAGTATAACTAAAAATATAAGTGGTATAAGAGTGTGATTATGGTTTAAAAATAAACCCAAACCATAGCTAATGACTGCATCTAGGTTAGCAAAGTGTTTTGAGAAAACTAACCATCAGTTGGGCTAACTAAAAATAAGAATCAAGGAGAGGTATGTAAAATGTGGTTTCAGATTTCAGCAAACTGTAGCTTCTGTATAACTAGGTTATAGGAGTACTAAGTGTGTTGTGGTGGTCTAAAAGTGAACCCAAAATATTGCTGATATATCTATCTCAGTGGGTGAAACACTTTGGGAAGATTAAACCTCAGTTGATACCTTCAATGTGCGGTTAGGTAAGGTTGAACACCGAAATTATGTTTGAGATTTCTAAACCTTGGTGCTTCTGTGTAAATGAGCCTTAGAAGTATTTTAAAGACTTTATTGTTATGATGATGGATTAAAAACATTGCTAACCTATTTATCTAAGGTAGGAATACATCTTAGGCGCAATGGAAACTCATCTTAGATAAACTTGTTACATGTTAGCGCTTAGGATACTCTAGAACGTTAGCTAGAGGATGGACTTAGTTAATGTGTGAATTGACTATGTAAATGTCATATGAGTTACATTAGGCCTAAGGTTAATCCTTGGGAAGTTCTAAGAGCTAATGTAAACCAAGTTTTTCAAGATTCACCTAGGGGACAATACCTGATAAGTTGTGATAAACTAAGAAACGTTCCCTAATGGTCGTCACATGAAATCATAAACTGATATGTTATTTTAATTAACTCTAGGACCGTAACGAACGCCAACCGGGATCCCTGTGTGTGAGACAACTTTGCTTCTGATCCAGGTATGGACATGTGTGGTTCGTATGTTGCCGTGTTACACGGCTTGTGTGCTGTGTGCCTTGTTTGTTTATGACCACAAGACTAATGCATGAAAACGAATGTTTGTTTTACCGTGCTTATTTGTCTGTTGTGAGCTTGTGTAAGGCATGTGAATGGATTAATTATTTTCCTTGCTTACCTGCTTGTTATTATTGTGCATATTGTTTGCACGCACACAGTAGTGTAGTCCCATCTCGTTGATGAATCCTTGAGATGAAACACAACAAACTTCGTAAACAGACCAAAAGAACTATAAAAAGGGAAAACCCCTCTTAACTATAGAGGACCTCTAAAGACACCCACTATGGTGTCAAGTTATCAAAGATAATGATAAGCCAATACATTGAGAAGGAATAGGGAGACGGACCCTTAGAATCCGGAGCAGAGGCTAGTAACATTGAGAAGGAATAGGGAGACGGACCCTTAGAATCCGGAGCAGAGGCTAGTAACATTGAGAAGGAATAGGGAGACGGACCCTTAGAATCCGGAGCAGAGGCTAGTAACATTGAGAAGGAATAGGGAGACGGACCCTTAGAATCCGGAGCAGAGGCTAGTAACATTGAGAAGGAATAGGGAGACGGACCCTTAGAATCCGGAGCAGAGGCTAGTAACATTGAGAAGGAATAGGGAGACGGACCCTTAGAATCCAGAGCAGAGGCTAGTAACATTGAGAAGGAATAGGGAGACGGACCCTTAGAATCCGGAGCAGAGGCTAGTAACATTGAGAATGAACAGGGAGACGGACCCTTAGAATCCGGAGCAGAGGCTAGTAACATTGAGAAGAAATAGGGAGACGGACCCTTTGAATCCGGAGCAGAGGCTAGTAACATGGAAAAAGGAATAGGGAGACGGACCCTTGGTATCCGGGGCAATGGCCAGTAGCATTTAAAAACGACAGAGAGAGAAAGAGCTATCCGGGAATGGAGGATTAGCTATGGACAAGATGTACTCCAGATTGTGGTGATAAGAGAATTCACAAATAACCCTTAAAGAAACAAGGAAAGATTAGCACCTACATGAGATGGTCACGGGATCTAAATTACATCCCCAGACCTGGTGCAAGGAAAGAGAAATAAAATACACTCTAAGGGAACAGGAGAAAAGAAAAGAAAACACACAAAACTCGCACGATCCCATAGTGAGGATCATGGGTATTACATACGTATGCACACGTTCTATTATGTACATAATTGCTGTTGTGCTACTAGCAGCTTGTTGTGCTTGGTTGTTGTTGCTAATGTGTTACTACCTTAAGTGTGTATGATGTTATATTGTAATGTGGTGTGTTCTACTGCTTTATTATAGCATGTAAAATTGACTTAATAATATTCGACCAAGTAGTCGTGTGGCCCGGCAACATACGGGCTTCACACGTTCATACTCAGCGTAGTTTGCTGAGTCCTTTACAACCAAATTTTTACAGGTGTTGAGCTGGATGACAACGGAGCGTAGGCGGGATGACTATCATGGGGGTAGTTTTCCGGGCATGACTTCTGAGTTTGGAATAGTATGTTAGTGTATAGGTTGTTACTAAACCCGGGTTGTACTTTTCGATTTATGATTTAGTAATTATATTGTAGACACTCGGTAATGGGGAATTGTACTATGTATTGTTTACGAGTTGTATTGAGGGCTGTTTCCAGTCATGCAGACCGTAACTAGTATTATTGATGTGGTCTGTCAGCCACGTGGGTGGTTGGCATCTGTGACACCCGAATGATGTGGAGAATCCGCTGCATAGTTATCTTGTATTAAGGCTAGGAGCTTATTTGTACTACTGGACGTTTATTCGGGGGTGTTACAGAGACCCTGAGTTCGACCCCGACTTACGGTAGTGTCGGAGTTCCCCGACTTATTTCCACGGGAACTGCCCGGCATGCCACCCACTCGGGAGGTAGAGTTCACCATTGAGCTACTACCTGGTACCGGACCGATAGCCAAAGCACCATACCGTATGGCTCCGGCAGAAATGACTGAGTTAAAGGAACAATTGAAAGATTTGTTAGATAAAGGATTCATTAGACCAAGTGTGTCACCATGGGGAGCGCCAGTCCTCTTCGTGAAGAAGAAGGATGGTAGTCTCCGCCTCTGCATCGACTACAGAGAGCTGAATGCAGTGACAGTGAAGAATAAGTACCCACTACCCCGCATTGACGATCTGTTCGATCAGTTGAAGGAGCGTCTGTGTTTTCCAAGATTGATCTCAGATCGGGGTATCATCAGATAGCCATTAAGGAGGGACACATTGAGAAGACGGCATTCCGGACACGATACGGCCACTATGAGTTTACAGTGATGCCGTTCGGTTTGTCGAACGCACCGGCGAAGTTTATGGATCTGATGAACCGCTTGTTCCGGGAGCAGCTGGACAAGTCGGTTGTGGTTTTTATTGATGACATTCTGATATATTCAAAGTCTAAAGTTGAACATGAGGAACATCTGAGGAGGGTATTGGAAATACTGAGGGAGAACCAGCTATATGCCTAAGTTCTCCAAGTGTGAGTTTTGGCTTGACCAGGTCTCTTTCCTAGGTCATGTCATCTCAGATGCTGGGATCGCAGTGGATCCAGCAAAGATTGATGCCGTACGTACCTGGCCAAGGCCGAAGACTGTTACCGACATCCGGAGCTTTCTCGGTCTGGCAGGTTACTACAGGAGGTTTGTTAGAGATTCAGCAAGGTCGCGAAGCCGATGACCAGTCTGATGAAGAAAGATGCACCATTTCTGTGGACAGTTGACTGTGAGAGATCATTTCAGCGCTTGAAGGACTCTGACCACTGCACCGGTACTGACCATTCCAGACGGTACAGAGGGCTTTGAGGTTTATTGTGATGCATCCGGCAGAGGGCTGGGTTGCGTGCTCATGCAACATGGCAAGGTGGGTGGCATATGCCTCACGCCAGTTGAAGAAACATGAGGAGAACTACCCACACATGATTTAGAGCTAGGAGCTGTAGTCTTCGCTCTGAAGATATGGCGCCACTACTTATATGGGGTTAGTGTCACGATCTACACCGATCACAAAGTTTGAAATATATATTCACTCAGAAGGAGTTAAATCTTCGACAGAGGAGATGGTTAGAGTTTCTGAAAGACTATGACATTGACCTCCAATACAAAGAGGGGAAGGCCAATGTTTGTAGCGGATGCCCTGAGTCGTCGAGCACACTCACTCCATTCGCTAGTTTCTTTCTCAAGCTTGGTTGATGAGGTGCGAGAGGCTCAGAGGAAGATGAGTACATGAGAGAGGTCAGACAGAAGCTGACAGATGGTACCTTTGAGAGTCAGAAATACGACTTCAGACTTCATGATGATGATCTGATCAGACTTAAGGGCCGATTATGCATACCACGAGGCAACACGGATCTGAAAGACCGTATACTTAGAGAATCACACTGTTCTTCAGTTTCCATCCATCCGGGAGCCCTAAAATGTATAAAGACATGAAGAGATATTCTGGTGGTCGGGGATGAAGACAGATGTTACCGAGTTCGTTGAGGTGTCTCAATGCCAGAAGGTGAAATTCGAGCACCGACGACCGGGCGGAATGGTACAGTCGATGCCAGTTCCGAGAGTGGAAGTTCCATGATATCTCATGGACTTCGTAGTTGGGCTTCCACCTGCTAGGGGAGGTCTCAACATGATAAGGGTGGTGGTGGATCGCCTTACCAAAGTAGCCCGATTCTACCGATGAAGGATACTTGGAAGGTGACCAAATTAGCTGAGTTATTTGAGAAAGAAATCATGAGACATCACGGCATACCAAAGACCATAATGTCAGATAGAGATATCAGATTCCTTTCGAGGTACTGGAGATCTACAGAGAAGCGTTGGGTACAGAACTCAAACTGAGTACCGCGTTCCATCCTCAGACAGATGGTCAAACTGAGCGTACTATTCAGACGCTCGAGGACATGCTGAGAGCATGTGCCTTAGACTTCCAGGGCAGTTGGATTGACAGATTGCACCTGATCGAGTTTTCAACAACAACAGCTATCACGCTTCGATCAAGATGGCACCTTTTCAAGCGTTGTACGGTAGACCATGTCGTACACCGCTCTGCTGGGATGAGTCGAGTGAGACGGTCATTATAGGACCAGAGTACTTAGAACAAGTTAAGGCTGAAGTTCAGCAAATCAGGGAGAACATGAAAGCTGCTCAAGATAGGCAGAAGTCGTATGCTGATGTTCGACGACGGGACCTGGAGTTCGCAGTGGGCGACCAGGTATTCTGCGAGTTTCACGATGAAGGGTGTATTCAGGTTTGGGCAGAAGGGCAAATTAAGCCCGAAATTTGTTGGTCCTTATGAGTTACGGAGCGGTGGGCCCGGTTGCTACAGGTTAAATTTACCTGCTGAGCTGGGTAAAGTGCATGATATTTTCATGTTTCACGATAAAGAAATACATGCACCACCCCTCCATGTGTTAGAACCTGAGAGGTTGACTTAGAACCAAATATGAGATCCGTGGAAACTCCTCAGAGAATCTTGGACAGCAAGACTAGGGACACTCGCCACAAGTCAGTGCGAATGGTGAAGGTTCTCTGGTCTAACCAAGATGTCGAAGAGGCCACGTGGGAATTAGAGGATAAGATGAGGGCGAAGTACCTTCTTTATTTACTGACTAGATCGTCTGTATAGGGTACGGGGCGTACCCCTTTTTAAGGGGGGTAGAGTCCTCGTTTGAGTTAGGAAACGATCATGTTTGTCGTTTGTTTGGTTGTTTAAGATGTAAATTTGTGTAAGTTGTACACTTCGGTGTAAGTTTGAGTCATGTATAATACTTATGTATTGTATTTGAGATTGACCTGTGAGTCTTGAGATGTATGAATGTGAATATAAGATGTGGTATTAAGATTAAGAGAACTGTGTACCGTGAATGGTTAAGCACATGTGTGAACTTTGAGGACAAAGTTCTTAAGGGGAGTAGATTGAAATACCCCAAACTTAGATATGGTGTTTAAATTGAGAAACTAAGATATAAGGAGGCTAATAATGCCTTGGAAACATTAAGAAAACATTTCTAATCAAAGAAAATATAAGGAAACACCAAAAAGAGCAGTTTTAACAAAAACGTGCTCTAAGCTTGGAGAGACTTGGGGGAGTACCCAAATATTGTTCTAAGACCTTAGTAATATCCTAATGGTCATTTTAAATCAATTACCAAAGAAAACCAAGCTTGAAAACAAGTTAAAACACAAAATGTGCTTTAAGGAGTCTTAAAGCACGTTTTTGAAAAATTGTCTTGTAATGAGTTTTGAATGGCTAAATGTCCATCATTACTCTTAATTTAACATGTGTATTATTAGTATCACATTTGGAAGTCTATATCAAGGGGAAATCAAAAATTTCACAACAATGTGCCTTGTTTTGGTGAATAGTGAATTAATTAAGCTAGTTTATGACATAAGTTTACTATAAGTGAGACATTGGTCAACAAAGACTTAATTACCCTCATTAATAAAAGGGGGCCGGTTTCTTTGGAGGTGAGTCATCACCTTCATGAGTCATTAAGCAAATAAGAGAGCAAATGAGAGTTATAAAGTAAAAGCACTATTCACCTTTTACATAAATATCACTATTAGTTCTCTCTCCTCACTTCTTCATCTCCTTTGTTTTCCCACGGTTTGAGCTGCTCTCCCTTCTCCATTCAGTAGAACTCAACCTCCATGAAAGCTCCATCTTCCCTTGGTCACATCTACTCATTTGGCTCCAAATCCAAAACAAAAATACATCTCTCTTAGTTAGCTCAAGCTCCTTCTTTCTATCTTTCAAAACTTCAAGAGCTTCATTTTGGTGCCAAGTCAAACCACCATAGAGGAGGAAATTCAAGTTTGGAGACTCCATTGGCTTCCTTTCATCTCTTAAGGTAAAGAAAGTGTAAGAAAATCTAAGGTTTCCACCATTTTCTTCATGTCCGAAATACATACTCATGGAACTCCATGTTTATGCTTGTTCTAGCTTGTTTCTAACTCTTAAATGAGAGAGGAGGTCCTTCTTGCTTCATATCCAAGTTTGTCTTGAAACCAAGGTAAAACAATTACCTAATATCTTAAAGCATATTTTAACCTAGGGTTTGTTCCTTAGGGTTAATGTGTTATCTAGTACTCATTGGAGTCATTGGATATTGGTTAGAACATTGGCAAGGAGATACACATTGGTGACCGAGATTGAACAAAAGAAAAACCTAAGGAAGAAAGCTTTTTAAGCTTGTAAAAGAACAAGGTAAATTACTTACCTTAAGATGTCATGTTGTTTAAGGGAATGGGATTTAGGTATATGATGAGTTTAGTGTAGAGTGTTATATCGGGAGGGTGTTAAAAAACCAGGAGGAAAACAATGACGATACTTGTGAACTTGTGACTAAGAGCAAACGAGAAGAAGATATAGTTAAAACAATGTGGAGATGAACTACAAGAAGCATTTTATTTCAATGGGAGCCTGTTGAGTGTTTTCGCAGGTTGAAGGCAAATATATGTGGAAATTCAGTGGTTAAGATTATTGTCATTTAAGGGCCTAAGTGCCAAGCATTTTGAGTTTAAGCGATATATGATGTGGGGAAGTTTTAGTGTAGATTGTGGTGTTAAGGTGTTGTGGATGAGAATTTGTGTGGTATTGGTTGTTTGATGGAGAAAAACCATGTGTTAGGAGGCCGGTACTTATACTAAGAGAAACACTGGGCAAAATTTAAAGGAGAACTTAGTGTTAAGATATTCTAAGGGAATTTAATGATAGGGAGTACTAGGATGTCTATTAGGTGGTCTTGATGATGAAAACGGTGAAGTTAGATGTTTTAATGACTTATAATGACTTAGGATGCACATGGAAGATAGATTATGATCAGAGAATGTATTGAGTATTTAGGACTTAGGAAAATGTTGGTAAAACAACTAGGAGGAAGTTTAAGTTGTGATGAAGGAACATTAAGTAAATGCTTAGAAGTTTTAGTAGTGAAAAGATGCTTGGGAGATGATGTTAAGTGGTGAGGAAAAACCTTGGCATAGGTTACATTAGGATGAACCACCACCTAGAAACCTAGAGGAAAGCATTACAAGGTTAGCATAATTACAAGGAAAATGTATAATGATTAGTGTGAAAATTGGTAATGATTTATTGTTTGGAGGGTGCTCTAAGGTGGGTGTTTAAGCGTCTAAATGATGTTAGAAAAACATTGGGAGACTTGAGTAAAGGTTTGTGAAGATTTGGCAAAGTTGGGCATGTTTTAGTGGCGTCAGACCAGGGGTCACAGACCCAAGTTTGGGTCGGACGGCCTCTGTTTAACGCCAGGGAAAGTTCTGGAATGGTACCGACCCAGAAGGTTGGGGGAAAGGGTCGGACGGGGAGTTTTTAAAGGGCAAATAAGTTCTGGAATGGTCCGGCCCAGGAAGGTTGGCGGGAGTGGGTGGACGTGAGAGGTTTAGAAGACGGAAAGTTTCTGGAATGGTCCGACCCAGTGAGTGGGGCGGACATGGGTCGGGACAGTAGGGTTTTCCAAACCCCGAAAGTACTGGAATGGTCCGACCCAGAGGGTGGGTCGGAGGGGGGTCGGACGGCCCTTAACACTTAAAAAAAAAAGAAATTTAAATTCTAAGAATGGTATTAGGTAATAAGGTGTACTTGGTGGGTGGTAATGATTGGGACACTAAGAATTAAGGAAATAAGTTAGTTAAGTGTAAGTGTTATGTTTAAAGTTAAGCTTGTAAGCTAAGTGCAAAGACTATGAGAGGTTATTAAATGGGGAATCTTTAGAGACTAAGTGAGTTAAGTAAGGTGCAAATAACTAATGACCTAAAATGAATGAATGTTTTAGGTTTGTGAATTGGGACCCCGAAGAAGGTTAAACAAACAACGATCGACGGTGAACGGTACAATCCTTCTTGTGACCTGCTTGCTAACGAGGTGTCCCTCGGCTTGTGTGCTATCTGTTTAATTGCTATGACTAAAACAAGATAAAGCATGCAACCGGTTATATTTATTCTCGTTGTTTTGTTATCTTTACACTAACCCGCGAGACTTGAGATTGTTACTAACCAAGTTTAGTACTTACTGAGTTAAGAATAAGAGTTAAGTTTGATGGTTGTTGGTTAATGCCCGTTAAGGCTTAGCTAGCACATGGTGTTTAAGATGTCTACTAACTGGAACTTGAGTGAGGAAACCCGGGACCGATCTCCGGTCATGCATGCTAAGGAAAAAGGGGGACGGTATCTAAATCAGATCCGCCCTCCGCTTAAGGACTTGTCTTCGGACTTGTAGCCTAGGGCCGGTTGCCGGCTCAGCTACGCTGGACTCCCGTCCAGAGTTGGTGGCATTAAGATGGTGTGGTGGGATCACCTAAATCCCAGGTTCGAATTAAGCTACAACCAATCCCTTCCAGGAAAGGTTTGTATACTGAGATTAAGATTAAGATTAAGGTAAGGTAAGGAAATGAGATTAAGGAAATGAGGACTAAGGAGGGGGTTACTAACCCACTTGATAAGGGAACGCTTGAGTCGTTCATTGCTTGTGAACTATGTATGTTCATCTGTGGTTATTGTTATTGCACTTCATATTATGTAAACAATTTCCATGCTATCGACAATTAGTCGTCGTAGCCCCGTTAGCTTGGGGGCCATGAGAGGGTGTACCAGCATTCGTGCTGACCCCCTCGGGGGCTATTTTTACACTTGCAGGTAAGAGACCCATGAGGACGCACTACGAGAGTAGGAGCGGTTAGACTTAGGTTGGGTTGGTTATTTTGAGTTCGGGTTGTGCCTGTGCACCCGACTGTTTATATTAAACTGTTGTAAGTTGGAGATTATGTTTAAGATACTAATACTCGGTTGGTTGTGGTATTGTGAATGTTGATGTTTGAGCTGGATAAGTATTTTGGATAAGTATTGTAAACGTTAAGGCCGGTATATTCTAACGATCAGACCGTGGCAAGGTCCAGGTGTTATTTATTTCCGCTGCGACGTATTCGATTAAGTGTTCAGTTTACGATAACCACGATAGGCTTTGGATGGGGTGTTACAGTACATAAACCTTGTTTTGATCCACAAATATGCTTAATCCAAGTACCTTAATATACGTGGTAATTGAATTATTCAGTTCCATATCATATTTGTTTTAAACAATAAAACTTTTGGTGCTTTCAATTCAGATGAAATCAAGGTTTATTCATAAAAGATTCAAATAGTATTTTCCAAACTCAGACATCCAAGTTGGTGGAGGACCGAGTAGAGATCATTTGGTCTCGGGCTTGAATCCTTCAACCTCCAATTTTTAATTACAGTCTATCACACAAGGATTTGATGGTTGACTTAAGATCCTTTGGATGTATGGAAAATGCGTTAGATCGAGTGGTGGGAATAATACAGATTTTTTTGTTCAAATGTCTGCAATTTTGACTGACTTCTCAAAGGAGCAGTGGGTCTGATCAGAGGTTTACACGACCAACTTGTTCACATGCTTTTACCAATTTGCTCCAATGGTCTATCCCTAGATGCTACCACACAGCAAAGTAAAACATCGCAAGTGGTTCCACCACCACCACCTAAAAACATGAAGGGTTTTGGGAAAGAGATCATTTCGTCAAGCCACTCAATGACTATGGTCTCAAGCTCATTGCCTGCCGGAGAACATATCCAATTCAACCCAACAACTTTGAACCCCGCTGCTATTTCTTGCCTAGGATGTTGGCGATGCTTGCGCTGCTCGGAAAGTAAGCGAAGTGGTTGGGTCTCTACCAGTGTGTGATGTTAAGCATGATGTGGCTTCATACGTCATTAAGGATGGCCTTGATAGATTATGGGTGATCTAGGGCAAAGGTTAGGAGACACTTACAAAGGTAATTCGATTCAGTTTGACTTGAATCGGGTAATTGTCGACGTGTCTATAGTTGTCGTCAATGAAGTCAGTGATCATGCAACCATGGCCACAAAACTTTTCTGGGTCTTGTGGGTTCAATTGCAAGGCGGGGTAGTTGATAACACGGTCATTGTTTTGCTATTGTTTTATTGCCATTTACATAAGGGAGAGAGACATGATAAACAAAACAGTGTGTATTGGCCGAGGAACTATGAGTTAGAAAAATAAAGAAATTAATCTTTTAACAAATATTGGTGCAATGCGGGTTAGCTTGTTTTGTTTATATGTTCTATGTGTGTGTGTGCATATATATATATATATATATATATATATATATATATATATATATATATATATACACATATATTATATGTAACACCCCTCTCAAATTAACACGCAATAGTCACTCACGTTAACAGGAAGGTAAAACGTCTTACAGTGGAAAGATAAACAACGACATTAAACTCACTCAGGTGTCACCTGCCATTACTCGCCCACACGAGTAATGAAGCAGTAATTAAATCCAACGCTAAAAAAACAATACTACTCAACCGAAGTGACGACGAGATATCTCTTACACATCATACTAAATCCATATCCATAACAGTTGACAAGTGAGCATCTACCCAAATCCCAAATACATACAACCATACCGTCATACATCCACAGACTTTAGTCCGTATACAAATAAATTTCATGTGCAAAAATCAAGGTAATCCTAACTACCCTGTACCCGCACTTCAGCTTCGACGGAGATCAACAACCTGCACAATAAGTGTAGTCTCAGCGATAGACGCTGAGTATGCCGGATCTGGACCCTATTAGATTGATTTCATGTTTTATCATTTTACAGGTATAATAAAAACTGTAACAACATGCGTGATTATGTAACCATTCATCCAAACAGTCATCTATAAATATACACAGCACAGTCACACATCATACAATACGATGGCATTAGTAAATCATACGTTGTATGTTATCATCATCATGTATTACAACATTCGGCTCCTCGGGCCCTCACATATCATTTGTTTTGGTTAGCACTGTCGGGAGTCAATTAGGACAACCCGAAATATACTCACTTGGACGGTAGTCCCACATACACACAAGGTGCTCACTGCCCTGATCATCCGAAGACTCTGGGACTATTTCACTTTGCCTTTGTAAAGGCATCCATTTAGGTGGCCAAGGGCCTGGTGCCAACGGTAGCACACTCCGCCTGATGATCTATCTAGGCTCATTCAGGATTAACTAGGGTAAACCCGATACGGGATAACCCAAGAGATCTCTACGCGCGACCAGCAGCCAGTGACTGTCTGGATTAAGGTACATCATCACATTCATTCACACTCCACTGTCAACTTCGTTAGTTAGATAGTCAGTTACAGTTTTAGTTATGGAGTACATCACTTAATTTGTTGGCTGCCCTATGGGTCTTACGCATGCCTAGAATTATTCTAGGTAGTATTCACGTTCGAGTCAAAGCTCTAGAGACCGACAATGTCGTGTCCCGTTCCTAAGTGTTTTTCTTAGGTTTTAACTACATACTTGTAATACTTAGCGTATTAGGTCAGGCAACGGTGGTCACAATCACACATTTCGCATATGTAGTTTTGTATAAGTCGATCTATAGTCGACGTAGTATTAGTCCCGTAGGACGTTCGTGCATAAATAAATAATGCAGTAAACATGGCTACTCATCACACACATAAATCACATACATACATTCACACATGTTATTTATCAAACATATCCGAGCCCGAGGAATTCCTCAGAACAACCCGGATCAAACCCCTTTACATACCGTACACCGGGTCAAGGTTACGCAGTGTAGACCACTAAGCTTTCTCGAGCACGCACACGTCTGACAGGCGATCTAACAACATGAAGAACACTATATGTCAATCCACATGACAGTATGATTCGGTATTTCCGAATACGTCTGTAATCCCGGTACTACGAACCGAATTTTTTTCCAACTGTTACTCATTAACGTATAGTTATCTTAAAAATTCCTTACTCGTAGTAAGTATTAAAATTCAGTTTAGCAAAGACGTCGGTTTCTATACGAACGTCGTCATTAACGTTTCCTAACATTAGGAATTATATTTTCCTACTCGTAGTATTTTATGAGCGTTGCGTTTTATATAAATTTGTTCACGTATACGTTAATTCACCGTTATATTGCATGCTTAAGTATCGCTATAACTTATAGTTGCATGCATGGTTATATTTTATAACCCTTTGTTGCATGCGTTCCAAGCAACGTTACTTTATAAGTATGATAGTTTATTATTCTAGATTCACCTTACATTACACAACTTCTTATTCATTTAACAAGTTGTGTTCATTCAGAACCTTATGACATTATAGTATGTATTTGTACTTATAAGTTGACATTTATTATTTACTACTATATGGTCTGTAAACCATACTATATATGCATGTCACTTGCGCCAATATACATATGCGTATATACATATACTTTGTTTTCTTAAAGAAAAGAAACTTTATATTATGCACATATTATTCCTTATACAAGGTTTATTTAAACCATTCCAAATCATATACTAACCAAAGTATTTATGTCATTGTATACTATAGTTTATATCTTCATTCTTGATGTATAATATACATATGAATGTGCTTGTAAGATAGTTTTAATAAACTATACTTTTGGCCACTCGATATTATTTAGTGTTACATTTATGTCATGATACCATATAGTACGGTATTTTATATGTCATTTAACTTTATAACATATAGTTGACAATTTACATATATGTACCGAAAATAGTGTATACATATAATACACTTATACTTTTTTATTCCCTTAATTTTCATTAATCACAATATCCCCACATAATTTAATACCATGCTATAAAGACTTTATTTTATAACATCAAAACTTTGTTTTAAGATATAATCTATAGTTTTGTAATATTTCCCTTTTATTGCCGAATAGGCATATATTTAATATTTCATTTCCTTTCAAATCCCATACTCTCCAAATATTACAATCTCACCAAATTTTATAACATACTTAACTTATCATATTTATAACATTTAAACCATATAATATGTAATAATAGGGTCTTAAAATTTCCGAAAATACAAACAGCCCCTTAGGTTCTGTTTTTTTTTTTTTAACCCCCAACTTTCCATATTTATACTTTCACCACAATCTTATAATATTTTTTGTTGCATAACATATGTTATATCATCCAAACATTATATTATTTATAACATATGGTTTTCATATATTATTTCACATTATTACCGAACAGACCAAGGTCTGTTTGGCTTATCTTTTTCCAGCAACATTATTTTTCTTATTTACACATTAGCCACATATATATTACCATAATGTATATATATGTGTTATACTATATAGTTTTATTACTCATTATTGATATAACCTATAGTTTCTTACCAATATTTGCGCACAGCTCCGTGAACTTTTATAAATCTTATTTCTGCCCACAAATCTTTTTCCTTATTTTCATTCCGACCCCTTCTTATATAATATACTTTCTATTTGTCACAAAACCATATATCATACACTTTTATTAATATGCCCACTTATAAAACTCCAAAAATTCCCAAATTTAATACTTAAAATATAAACCATCATATTAACCAAACTACACCTCCACTTTTCGGTATTTACATTCTCTATCCCTTAAGATTTATTAATTTAACGTTTCACTTATAATGTTAACATAAGTTCATAAATTAATTATTTATGGTCTTAAATTTGGTCAAACCTCCTAATATGGTCTATGTTGACCCAATACTTTTCAGTTTGACCAGGAGTTTTATAATTACAGTTTGACCCCTATAGTTTTCATAAATTACTTTTGTCTCAAAACTTTATCAATTCTACATATTTCATAAAATAACTCTTTTAATAATATTTTCGGCTTAATTAATATTCAGCCTCTAAATTTTATCTAAATTGCAGATCAGCCCCAAACTATTTCAGTAATGTTTATTTTAGTTTTAAATTCATTTTTAGCTTAACATAGCAATTAAATTAAATGGCCTAAAATGCTTGGCCTTGTTACATTAATTTACATTAGATAAAATTACACATAGATGTTATGAAAAAAATATTGATTACGGTTTTCATCACCTAAACTCTAATATTTTTATAACTTATGTTTTTGACCCATAATTAATTTCCTTGAACTTATAGGTCATCAACACACCAAACTAACCAACCAAAATGTTATTAAACACTGTAATACATAACTGAATTATATGATCCTATCTAATACCCATGGCTTGTATATTTTTATACAGCAAGATACCATGAAAACCATCTTATACCATAAGATAAGTATTACTCACCTAGTTTGATCTTTTTCCAAGCTTCCAAACACACACCAGCACTTTAACCCTTCGGCCTAATTTTTAACCCAAGGTTTGATAAGTCTTTGAGGTACTAATTATATAAGCTTAACGTAGACATTATTAGGGGCAAAATACTCACTTGTACAACTATATTTGGGTCTGTTCCTTCGCGGTTTTGTGTAGGAGGTTCTCAACGATTCTTTTTTTTCCAAAGCATATCATGCCATGAAAAGAACACAAGTTAGCCATTTATAACAAGGGGGTTACCGGTTGGTTTAAGCTAGGAGAACACAAGGTATTTACCTTGGTTTGGAATTGTTTTGGAGTGGCTAAACACGCCTGTTTTCAGTGAGCAAATAAGGTGTTAATAAGCTACTAATATCAACTCATGTTACCGATGGGAATAAGAGGAAAACAGTCAAGGTTTTTACCTAGTTTTGGAGCTGGATTCAGGCTCATTCACGCCTGTTTTTTCTAGGACAGAACAAGTGTTAAACTAGTGATCATACTAGTACATGTACCCGGTAATATAAGGAGGAAAACAGAGGGGGTTTTCCTTACCGAAAGCATGCTCAGAAAGAGTAGTTTGTTTAGCTCACTGGCGCAACATAGGCCTAGTACTGTCTTCTGTTTTTTTGTAAGAAAGGAGCAATGTATAAGCTTGGCAACTGGGAGTATAATACCGGTAGCACAACAAGGAGTATGCACGAGGGTAAACCTTACCGAGAAGGATGAATACGGGGCTCCATCATGGATAGTGCTACTGCATGAGCTAGGATGATTATTCCTCTGGTTTTGTACGTAAAAGAAAACAAAGAGAGGCTCAAGACTTGTTAGAAATACCACCGGTAAAGCAAGGAAGGAAGACAATGGTGTTTTTCCTTACCGTAGCTCGGTACAGCGAGAGGGTTGTTTGGACATTCTTCACTGCATGAACAAGGTGATTCCTCTCATTTGGGACGCGAAGAAGGCAGTGCAATAACTGGGTATATTACCGGTAAGAGAAGAGGGATAAGTAGTGGGTTCTTCTTCTTTTTTGTACATGGAGAAGTAGAATACAAGCAGGGGGACTGGAAGCTTATTACCGGTTATAGAGGAGTATAACAGATAAGATTTCCTTACCGGTTTGGATGAGATTTGAGCTCCTTATTTAGATGCTACTGTTGCATGAAGCAAGGCGCTTCTCCTCTGGTTTTACCCACGTAAATAGGCAGAAGAGGAAGCTTATATAAGCTGGTTATATTGTCGGTAAGACGATGAAGAAAACAATGATACCTCCTTACCGAAATGGTTGAAGTGAAGGTCTACACCTGGAGCTTTTTCGTTCATTAAGTGTTGGTTGTTTCCTTCTGTTTTGTACGTGAAGAAAAGCAAGGAAATAGCTCATGACCGCTGGTGTTCTTGTCTGGTTTTGTACGTGCAGAAAACGGAAGGAAGGGCTCTTAATCGGTAGGTGTGACTCTCTGTTTTTGTATGTGTAGAAATCAGAGAGTAAAGCTCACGTGAAGTTGAGAATGTCACCGGTAACAAAGAGGAGTAAGCATGTTTGTTTACCTTGAAAAAGTTATGAAAGCCAACGTTTTTTTTCCTCTGTTCTCAGTCGAGGAACAGCAACATTTCAAGCATCATCTCAGGTTGCTTTGCTGGGTAAAAATGGAGGTTGCTGAGTTCATCGAGGAGAGGAAAGTAAGAGAAAGAGAACGGACATTTTTGAGTCAAGAATGCTTACCTAGAGAAGGAGATAGCAGTCCTGGAAGATGGAAGTATTCTCATGCTTTGGGCTCAGCAAGAAGAAGCTGGGATGTTCTATCGGTTTTCTTTTCTGGAACAGCAGAGTGAACTGAGAACAACTCTCGGTTCTCTTTTCTGGAATAGCAAAATGAACCTGGGAATCGCCCTCGGTTCTGGAACAGAAATGAAGAAGCCGAGGCATACACTCGGTTAGAGGACAACATGGAATGGACTGAGCTGCTCTTGTTGGGAGAAGAAGAAAAGTTTTGAAAGAAAAGATGAGGAAATCGTTAATAGTGGGGTAGTAGTTCCTAGGCTTGACTGGTATTCCAGTGGGAAGTTTTCCCAAACTGAAAAATATCTTTAGTTAGTAGAAGTTGTCGGCCAGGATAGTGCGGTGGGGGACAAGAAAAAGAAGAAGAGATTGGTGGGGTTAATATGATATGTATAGACATGAATAGGTGTTTGTTACGTGAGTAGTAACCGGTGGTATAGCAAGTAATGCAGTGGTTCGGTCAAGTTAGGTAGAATTAGATAGATCATTTATCATATTATATGTTACTTTTGAATCTGAAATGTTCCAACCGGTGCTCTCTTTTTTTTTTGAAGGTGTCCAGCGCTTACAATGGATGCGAATGACATGCAAGGCAGGCGGAAGTAGGTAGCTACGGTGGTAAAAACTTGTTAGATTAGTTAATATTATCACATTACCTTAATTGACATAATACTAGCTTTAATTCGTTAGTGTAAGTTACCGAATTCGAGCACAGCTCATCCGGTTAAAGCATTCAGGAGGTATATGAGAGGTCTCGGGTTCGAACCTCGGCGGGAGCGTGATTGCTCCCCTTTTTTTTGGAACAGTATGCACATGCTATTTATATATGTGGGACTACATAATATCACGTTATTAGTTAGATACGCGACTAGTTAATTCTGTTATGTTGTATATATACGACCCGTTTAGTTTGTCGCGATTTAGTTATACGTAACTATGCGACGTTACAATTTTATATATGATGTTGTCATGTTTTCGGACACGTATATGCTCGTACTAAATTTAATTGTTCGTTCGCTCACAAGTTGTTCATGCTCATAATAATGTACACTTCCCCTTAATTTAAACCTTACGCCATAAGGTTTTATATGCTTATATGTTTAAGTCATGTTTAATTAAGTAGGGGTATTTCAGTCTACCCCCCTTAAAAAGACTTCGTCCCGAAGTCGCTTTACTTAAATAGGTGTATTAATAACTACCCATATAATCCCATAATGAATACCTATGTGATATATCATTTACACATATCGTGTTGTGCTAATATCGCACATAGCCCTTAATTGTGGCGTTAATTCAAACATATATGGATATAGGCGGTCCATCAGCACCATGATTTCCTATCAGTTCTACCAACCCTGACAACCTCCCCGAGGTGTCCATATCATATCATTATTCCACCTTCTGTATCTAATCATTCATCTCGTATCTGGTGATACCATATGCAATCAATCCACAAGGTACTATTAATATGTATCACAAGTATCATAAAGAAAAGTGCTACACACGTGGATGTAGACACATCATTCAATCAAGTATCTCATAAGATTCATACATATAAGTGCACATCACACACAAAAAGCCAACAACGTATGCCCCGCGTACCAACCAACACCAAGAAAACAACAAACAACATCAACAAACAATGTATGCCCCGCATACCACCAATTCACTGTATGCCCCATACGAAACAAACAAACAAACAATCATCGTATGCCCCTCAACCAACAAACATACCAATAAACTACTGTATGCCCCGCATACGAAACAACAAAATTCAGTGCAAACATGTGCGCAGCCAAGTGGCTCTACCCCCCTTATAAAGGGTTACGCCCCCGTACCCCACAAGTATTCAACAGCCACTCCACCAGGAGCACTGGATACTTGGCTCTCATAGAGTTCTCTAACTCTCATGTGGTATCTCCCACCTTTTGAGTGGATTATTCTCATCTTAGAGGACGGGTATGACTGTAGCCCCTCTAGGCAACAAAACATATAAAGGGTGAGGCACGTGTTTGTCTCTCTCTCGAATTCGTTCTAATGGGGCCACTCGCTCCGTTCAGAGGTGCAGACCCATGAACATAGGCTCACTTTGCCCCTTTTCCTTTGTTGTATATCTCATTATTTATATTACTAGCATACATGCGTGTATCTTCTCTTACTTATTCCTAGCTTGAGGTGTCATATGACGTTGGCTATTATTAGTACTTAGTGCTCTTTGCACCTGTTTTTCAGATACTGAGACGTACTAGCCTTGATAAAGATTGCGTCCGTGTCTTCTGGTGGTTTTGTTCCAGAGTAACACATTATTGTATTCTTGATATTGGCTTCGTGTTGATATATCTTATATCCTCTTGTGTGGGGTTAGTAATACATTGTTGTATTCCTCTGCTTTCTGGCAGGGGGAAATCTATATGTTGTGCTCGTATTAGAGTTCTGCAACTTCTTCTCCCATTTCACATTATTCTTTGTGAGGTTTACTCGTCTAAGTTCGCCCATGTATTTATTATTGATGGCTATTCCTGTTGCTCGCTTTCGCGCGCACCACATTCTAGTCGATTCGACGATTTGTTAGTTATTACAACGTTTATGTTCTTGTTAAAAGCGTCTGCTTGTGTGCTAGCTTTGTCTTTCCTCATTGCGTAGTCACGCTTTGAGTTCACATCATTTGGTACATTCCTCTGGATTGCAAGAACTTGCATGATCCTTATGAGGGTTCTACATTCTTGTCCATACAGTGGGTTTCCTGTTTTGTTATCAGCGTCGTCATCTTTGAAGGTCCTCTTGTCTTCATGTGCACTGTCTGCTAACTCTGTGTTGACGATTCTTGGTTTCTCTATCCCGTTGGTTGAATTGCGGTTCTTTTCGTCCATCTTCGATGTGATTTGCATCACTGTCCGTAGTACGGGTTGACTACTTCTCGTGTTCTTAACACTACTTGTCTACCTGCATGGGGTACCATACTGATACATTACTACTTACCTGACTAACTTATAAATAAGTCTGTTAGGCCCACATGCTCCTATCAAAGTGCGGTCGTCCCATGTCTCGTTTAGTAAACAGTAGCGTCCGTCACACGGCTATGAAGTATTCAATTGTCAATCTCCCTTTTGATGGATGTCCTTGTTAGTTTCGATGTTAACTGGTCCGCACGGTTATTTTTGTCGTAGGTGTTAATGTTCTAGTAGTATGGTGGTAAAGTGGTTGTAAACATTATTTTTTTCCCTGGACTTATGTCCTTAGTAATACACCAGAGGTAGCACTTGGTTTTTAATCAGTTAAACGTTAGGTGTTGGTTCGTCTGTATGGCTGCAATCGGTTTGTGTAATATTGGTGCTGAGCTAGCAATGTCAGTTCTCCTATCTTGATTTCTATGTGTACTATACATGATTCTTTCCTCCAGGTTTAATCATTATCACCTCTTAGCTATACTTCCCGATACGGCGGTAGGGTAAGTTCTCATACTTGGGTATTCATATTTGTTCCATGTTCGTTTAATTGGGTGTACTGTAGATTGCATAATAGTTTGAATAATTTGATTCTTTCTTTCCAATCATTCTCCTTGGCGGTACTGCATCCACAAAGGGTATGCCATTTTTTATGAGATTATGTTTGTCCACTAGGACTAAACATTTATCACTATTAGTGACTAGCATTACATGCTGGTATATACTCTTGGTATTCAGCTAGTAAGTAATGTCTTTGTTGTTACTTATTGTTTAGTGCTAGTTATTTGTAACTGCAGTTATTTATTTTCAAGGGCGCGGTTTGGTGTCTGCAAGTTAACATCATTGTTATTCATATCTCTCTTACTTCATTATATTAATTTAGACATTGTTATGTTAGAAATATACCTCGAAAGGTAATTGGGGTTCGGTGTTCCCGGTCTTCTGGGCTCATGCCCTTTATTTGTACATTAGGTACTTATTATTGCGCTATTTAGCGTTCGGTTTGAGTGTTTTGTAATCTCGATGTAGGTGTTTGTCATTGATTTAATTTACACATTCATTCATCACTGACAGTCGTCACAGTAGTAAACGACATGTCTTTAGCACATATTGATACTTATTGTTTTTTTGTAGGACGCCCATGGCGGTAGCCCTTCTTCTATTTAGAACTTGTCTCATAATCCGTAAGATATTGATAAACACATAAAATTCTTTACGATTGTTTTTTTAATTGTACCTCACTACGTAGCACTCCTTGGTAAAGGTAGTGCCCAGGGGTGGTAAATATTTCATGTGTTGAGTGTTGATTCGCGTTCATTGTTGCGAATGATATTGGTAATAGCCGTATTAGGGTAGAAATGTTTCTTTTCATTTTTGGTCCATCTGTGGACTGATACGTTTTACTAATTTTCTGGTGTTCATCACAGGGAATATCGATCGCACACTGGTAGTGTGTTTTGTTGGTACTGGTTGTGATACGATTGTATTCACTCCATAATTTTATTTGTATGATTTAATATATACAACTTATACTGTTGGTTACAAGCCTTCTTATTTAGTATTTTATTGCTAAATTGTTGCTAGTTTTTTGTAATTAGTGACTGTAGTTTTATTTATTCTGGCCGTAATTATTGTGGCAACTAGTGAAGAGTCTCAGGAGTCATCCGACCCTGGTGTGATCAACACAGTGTTGAACTAACCTTCCACCCTAATTTGTGGTTGGTTTTCCCTTGATCCACGGGAATCAGGTTTCACCGTCCACTTCCATTTCAGCCATTAAATGGTTTGATAATTAAATTATGTTATCTTGGCTCTTAAGCCGGTGTCATTGATTCGTTCTTGCTTAGTAGTTATATTTTTTTATGGGCCGGTGTGCCCTTTTATTGCGTCAGTCGGACTCGTCGGGTCCTTCAAAGGTTGTAGGCCTCGTATCTTAGTTGTTTATTGCAATAATTGTAGTTCTGTAGTTTATATTAGAGGTGTACAATTGCTTGGTGATCATTGGTAGCCATGGTGTTGTACCATTGGTCTACACCGTTTACAGAATTCGTTTGTAATGATAATATCAGCGGTAGCTGCGGTCCTAGTTGGTTGCAGCACTTGTAGTAGCAAGTGCGCGGGGTAGACGAAAACATCTGGTACATTGTTTAAATCAGCGCTTGCATTGGCAAGCGCGCCATGCAAGTATAGTTGTCGGTTTCCTACCCACATTGTCATTAGACTAAACAAGTCCTCCCTCGCAGTAGCGTAAACGTCGGTATTTGTTCTCCACATGTGTCGTCATGACAAGGTTCTAGTGTCACAGTATTGTGTGTACACAAGATTAGGTTTGGACCTGAGCATGACAGGACGGTGTGCTTACAAGATTTTCCACGATTTCAATATAATTTCTTTTAATGTTAGGTATCACGATACAATGGTATGGGGTTAAAGGTCCCCTTACGGGCGACGGTCTCGTGGAGTTCATGGCGCTCTCGGTCCGCTCGCCCTGATGTCTTGGGTGATCCTTTCCACGACGTTACGGTAGTGGTTGTACTCGCCTCTGGTGGTGTCCATTGCACAATGCTTGATCGTTAAGGGTGGTACAGTATTGAGTTTTATTCATGTTACAGGAGTAGGAATATTCATTCAGTGTGGAGAGCGTTCAGACGGTCTGTTAGGCTTGCTAGTCCTCTTCCCTATATTCGGGGACTATCTTTCTCAGTGTATCCTCCTCATTGGGTTGTGGCGGGAGGGGTACTGTTGGCGGTGGTCCGTATGGACTTCCATATTAAAAAGGGCTGTCGCCAATGTACTCTGATGTTTGTGTCTCCTCCTGGCTGGGTCTCAGCTGGTCCTTAACGGGGGTAATATTCCCGGGCCTTTATGCCCTTGGCCAGCTTTCCTGGCTCACCACCACTAGACTTCAGTATTACGTTTGTCTTCTCAATAACGCACCATATTACAATCAACTCATTTGTGTGCCCCAAGGGCTAACACTTGCAAGCCAAAAGTTCTGCTAACACTTAATTCCTTAAGACAAAAGATGTTTCGTACCTCACAAACGTTTCCCAAGTCCTAAGATCACTGTCTTAACCTAGTATCTCGTCATCAGAGCGGTACTCCGCTCTGATAATTTTGTAAACCCCTCTCAAATTAACACGCAATAGTCACTCACGTTAACAGGAAGGTTAAAATGTATCATAGCGGAAAGATAAACAACGACATTAAACTCACTCGGGTGTCACTGCCATTACTCGCCCACGCGAGTAACGAAGCAGTAATTAAAGCCAACGCTAAAACAACATACTACTCAACCGCAGTGACGACGAGATATCTCCTACACATCATACTAAATCCATATCCATAACAGTTGACAAGTGAGCATCTACCCAAATCCCAAATACATACAACCGTACCGTCATACATCCACAGACTTAAGTCAGTATACAAATAAATTTCATGTGCAATAATCAAGGTAATCCTAACTACCCTGTACCCGCACTCGGCTTCGACAGAGATCAACAACCTACACAATAAGTGTAGTCTCAGCGATAGACGCTTGAGTATGCCGGATGGACCCTATTGGTCAATGTCATTTTTAACCGTCTTGATATTAGATTGATTTCATGTTTTATCATTTACAGGTATAATAAAAAACTGTAAACAACATGCATGATTATGTAACCATTCATCCAAACAGTCATCTATAAATATACACAACACAGTCACACATCATACAATACGATGGCATTAGTAAATCATACGTCGTATGTTAGCATCTCATGTATTACAACATTCGGCCCCCCGGGCCCTCATGTAACTCCCCTACTCTAATCGGCTCCTAACTATCTTGCTTAACATTATAATCGCAGCGGTAATCTCAACAATTGTACTACTGGTGTCACCGTTCTTACTCGCCCATACGAGTAAAACGTGCTTACTGATATATCTTAAATACGAAACAATTTCCCACAGTGACAACAAGAGATAGATCTAACCTTCCCAGACCAATATAAATACATTCACAGCGAGCATTCTAAGTATCCCAATCCTATACATGTTTCTAGGTTCGTATCAAAATGCAACAGTGCATATTAAAACAACTGTAATTAAACTACCCAGCGCGTCCCTCTCTTGCCGACACCGGAAGCTGCATACCTGCAAAAATGGTTGTTTGTGGTATGGAATCAGCCCCTGCTGAGTATGTTACTACATGACTGTCATGCCCCCTCGGACCCTCAGTTAATTGGCCGAGAGCATGCAATTCATATTCATGCAAGTAGTTTAATGTTAAAACTATAAAGCAACAATATATATTGCAGTAACCTCAAATAACAACAAGCCCCCGGCTTCACACATCGCATCGTAATAAACCATGAAAGCGTTTCAACGCTATATGAGTACAGAGACTCCATTCAAACAAACACTTAATAGTTCATAATTGAGTACGGCGACTCACTCGACCAAACAGTCCACCATAATCTACACATGAGTACAACGACTCGACTCAACCAGTTCACAACACACAATATGAGCACAATGGCTCGTTCAATCAAAATCCCACCTTATAAAGCATAACCACTGAGCAACAAGGAGAAACAACGAGAATTATAAACGAGTATAATTTCCCGTTTGGCATACAAGCCCAAATAATGTTCGCCTAATGTACGAGTTAATTTTAGTCGTTCGTAATTGTTCAGTCATGCCTAATGACAACGTCTCGTTGGAACGACGTGTCTCTAAGTTACCTATCTCCTATGGCGGGTCACCCACGGCAATAGCCACTCCAGCGGTAGAGTCTCCGACCTACGAACATCTGTAGTTCGTTGGAAATTTTATCCAGATACTTACGGTTACCACACGGTATCCTAGTATCGTTAATGGATCATAGTCACAACAAGAGCCACATCCTCTTGATAAACTTATCTATACCATCTTATCGTTTTACTATTTTCTTTTCTAACACAGCAGACTAAGGTCGTAGTCCAATCCTGAGTATGTCGACTCGCGATCCAGTGCTTGATACGAGAGCGGCGTTAAAGAGGCCAATGCTCTGTATATAAGTCCTAGATATTTTATATATCTTATTGTCCGAATGCTACAACATTTACTTACATTCCTTATATTACACATATAAGATAGCATCATTGCCGCTAGCTAGTTCGTTTTATAATATGTTCATATATACAAACGGTACTGTTATCGTACAACAGTAATAATAAAGCAGCATTAATACACAACTCAAGCATATTAATTCACACCAGCAGACATTCAATCTTATCACAGATTTTCACACAATGTCTGAACTGGGGAAATCCTCAGAGACAATCAAGCCATATAAATAACATACTGTTCACCCTGAAAGTATTACGGTGGAGTATGATTCAGCTAGATCCGATGCTCCTCGTGTCGTCTCTAACAGTCTAACAATACATAACGCTACTGATTAGAATCCCGTATAACAACTTAACTCTACGGTATCCCGTACCGTCGCTATTACCTCCCGGTTAATCCCCCGTTATTAACTGTCAACGTTTTGTCAAGTTTTCGGTTTAACTCGGGATTGGAAAAACGTCATATTATCGCATGTATTTAATACTCATTTGTATATCATATAGTTTACACTATATTGCATGTATATCTTAATCATATACTATACATTTCACCTTAGTATTTATTTTCCTAAGGTTTTGTTTTCCACCATCCATTATAATACTTGGTTTCTAACCATAATATTCATCCTTATATACATTTTCTTGTATATGTATATATTTACCACATAGATAAGTTCCATGAGTTATAAACTCTTATATTATATGTTACATTTTTATCATCTTATTAGATGATTATCCCCTTTAGTTGTACTATATTATACAACTTATATTAAGATTATTATCGTGATATCATGTAACATTTTATGTTGTATCATTACAACTCCCAGGTTTAATTAACAAATTCCTTAGTTTATAAATCCTATTTACTATAGTTTGTCACATTACTTAATGTGAATATCCTTACTTTTATTAATTCCATCTAAATCATATAATTGTTATAACATTTATAACATTATAGACATAGTCCAAAATTCATTTTCCAACTCTTAATATCGGTACAGCCCTTAAATTTATTTTAATTTCATTTTGACCACATAACATTATGTAATGTTATACCACATACTAACATCATATAATATGATATCTTTATTCCCTTTAATTTATACATATAGTTTTTTATGCAAAACTATTTATTATTGCCGCGTGGGCACCATATAAAAAACCATATTCTTTTTCATATACCATACTTTCCTTTATTTAAAATTCACCCCATTATTTATACCATGTTATATATATCATAAAATATAACATTTTAACTTATAAATGGTATAACCTATGGTTATATTTTTTAAATTCCGAACAGACCCAATATTATTCTATAATTGCCATTTAGCCCAATTTAAACATATAGTTTGATAATATCATTAAAACTATATATTATACACATATCTTATTAAATACTCTTATATAATTCTAAAAATCACCAAATTTCACCAAAGGGTTATAATTACCCTTACTAACCCATATATATCGGTTATTACCATTCCACCAATCTTTTATTCCAAAGGTCATAATGACATAATAACTATATTATTACATATATAGTTCATTCTAATTCCAAAATCAACCCAATAAATTCCTAAAATTCCTAATAGCCCATGGGTGTTTATAATACCATTTTACCCTTTATTTTCGGTATAACATATTTACCACATATGTTATAAAATTGATACAGTTGAATACATAACTTATTATAAAACCTTAAATAAGTTATTTAACTTATCTAATTTGGTCAAAACCTACCATATGGTCAAGGTTGACCTCCTTAATATTTCCTTGACCATTAATTCCTTATAATTACGGTCTATAACCATATTTTTCAGAATTACCATTTAACCCCAAAACTTTATAAAAATCTTATAAACTTTATTTTAAATCCTTTTTAACTTCTAATTTTCGGCCTTATTATTATAAAGCCCCCAAATTTAATTTAATTACACTATAACCCCAATTCCTTGCGGTAATTCATTTTTAGCAGCTAAACTTAATTAAAAGCTTATAAATGCTAAATAAAATGGCCTAAGTACATGGCCTTATTACAAACATTGGCTTATAAAATAAATTACACATAAATGCCCAAAAGTACTATAAACTCTCGGCCCTTACCATATATTTTCATTAATTACCAATTTTCCACATAATGTCTTAAATTTGACAATTATGCTTATTAATTAGTTATAAAATTTACTAAAACATTCCTTAATCACCTAAGGTCAAAATAAGACCTTAAATACCTTGTTCACTCACGGCACAATTTATATAAATATGTACAAGCACATATTAATATACCAAGTGAAGGTTAAGTGATTTATACCTTGTTTTAGCCAAGTATAAGCCTTGTTTGGCCACGGCTGTTTGGAGACAATATTTCCACAGCTTAGTTTACATGTTTTCAAACAGCAATTAAGGCATGGTTAGTCTCCAAGCAAGATCTAACCATAAGAAGTGTTTAATGTCAATTTCAAGGTTAATTTTACCTTTGAATACCAAGGCAACAACAAGTGCTCTTCGGCCTAAATTTACAGAGGGTAAAGTGTGTCAAAAGAGCTACTAAAACCAAGCTTAAACTGGTATAAACTCAGATTAGAAGATAGCTAATCTTTACCTTGTTTAAAATGCCTAAAATGGTGTTTTTGGCTTGGATCTGGTTATACTTCGAAGCTCTTGATGTACCAACTGGATAAGTATGTTAAGATGAAGATTATAAGCTTAAACAAGGTTTTACAGCCGAATTTGAAGGGAATCAAAAGATATGTGCTTAAAGCACATTTTTATACCGTAAGAACAAGATTAGCTTTCTCCACTTCTTTGTAACACCCCTAAAAACCGGCCTAAGCGTTAAGGGTATTACACGCCGTATTACTACCAATAACGCAAGGCTCAAAACATTCAAAAGCAATAAAGGCCCAAAACAGAGTTTACATAAACATTGTAACCCAAAGTCTTCAAATACAGCGGAAGTAATACGAAATCCCAAATACATACCCAAGTCAGAAACAGAAGTTAAACCAGTGCAAGGCCCGAAGGCTACAACATCAAAATAACAATCTGAACGAACAACAAAAGCTAAACACTGTAGCTCCAGAACACAAGATGATCCTCGCTGATCAATCTGCAAAAATGTTAAAGGTAGGGGAACGAGCACACAACTATACCCAGTAAGCAGCGACCATCATCAGTAAGGTCGCTCAAAACAATTGAAATCAGAAGAAGGAGAAGATAAACGTTAGAACCACAATTCTCAATAGTCAGTAGCTTTCAGAACAGAAACAGAGTGGAACACAAGGGTTCCCAATTCAGAAACAATCAGAGTTCATAAACAGAAGAAGGGACAAGACACAATGCACACACTCAGAAGGGTCGAAGACCCATAGACCATACCAGGTCTTTCGGCAACGCATAAATGACTCGAAAGAGCCAAAGGGTTCGTCAACCCCACAGAACAGAAAGGGAATGACCCACACTCAGAACGACGTCTACATGGTATACCACAAAATAGCTCGACCCAGCCATCGGCTTGAGAAACAAAGTGTAATGTCCCAAAACAGAAGGATTGCTTAAACAGAAGCAAAACTACATCTAAATATGCCCAAAACACTCATAAATCAGTAGTACAGTTCATAAGGGATCCAACGCCGCAGACGGCACTCAAATCGGAGTACAAACAAAGAAGTTATGCTGAAAACAGAGGGGTGTCCGAACTTGTGTCCGGACGTCGACGTTCGGACACAAGTCGAAACTCGGAAACCAGAGATTGTCAAATGTCCGAACTTGTGTCCGGACATCAATGTTCGGACACAAGTCGAATTGAAAACAGGCAGAGAATTTCAGAGTGTCCGAACATCGAAGCTCGGACCAATGTTCGGACGGGTTTTACGGGAAAAAGTCACGCGGAGTGTCCGAACATCAATGTTCGGACTGATGCTCGGACATACTCCGAAATTGAAATTCGGAAGGGCAAAACACACTGTCCGAACTTCAAAGCTCGGACCGAAGTTCAGACAGTGCGAAAACTGCATTTTCCAGAAGACGAACAGAGCAGGAATTTATGCAAAACAACACCACAATTTGTCAAACTGATACACACACCAAATCACAGAGAAATGCAGAGAACCATGGGGTTTTAACCATTCCGAAAACACAATTCAACAGAAAACACAAACAGAATTCACACCCAAAACAGAACCGTTGCAATCCCCATGGCTGAACTTCCAAACCGAATCGAGTAACCACCTACCTCAGTTCGAAGTGCAGAAAATCCACAGAATGCAGCAGCAACAACACCAAACAATCGCTCAACCAGAAGAACCAATCAGCCACTGAATTCCCACAACAACGATCCAAAATCAGAACAAGGAAGAAACCTAGAATTGGAAATTCAAAACTGCAACACTCTGCATCACAAACCTGAAATCAAGACTAGACGTAGAACTGCAGTAGAATCCCAATCCGAATGCAGCCGACGACAACTGATTTGACACAATCAGAATCCTCAATCAGAAAAACTGAGTAAAACGAAGAACAATGAAGTCCCAATTCTGCAATCCAAACCTGAAATCGAAGGGAGAACCACCCCGCAACGAAGATCGCCAATCTGATTGCAGCGGTAGAGCCAAAATTCTCACGTAGGAAGAGATTGAAGAGAGGGAAAGAGAGAGAAAACTGTTGCTCTGCACCACGATGGAGAACGCTCCTCACGAATGAACTGACGTGATGAAAAATAATTAGAAGAGAGCTAAATTAAATAAGGTTCCCTTCCTCATTAATTTATAAAACAATTACCTTAATTGTTTTATGCAAAGACTACCCTGCCCTTGTCATTTAAAGAATGCCGATCAAGTCCCACTGACATAAGCAATGTAATTCATCTTAGATACAACAACACAAACCGGGCATAATATAATGTTGAAAATATGCGGGTTATAACATCACCTCCCCTTAAAAGAATTTCGTCCTCGAAATTGACTCACCTCACTGATCGAAAAGGGAGGGAAACTTGGCACGCAGCTCATCCTCGAGCTCCCAAGTCGCTTCACGTTCTGACTGATCTGACCATTGAACCTTAACCATAGGCATGGTCTTACTACGGAGCTGGCGAACGTCTCTAGCCAAAATACGGGTGGCTACTGCCTCATAACTGAAGTCCTCTCAACTGAAGCTGACTATGGTCGATCACATGAGACGGATCATGCAGGTACTTCCTCAACATCAAGACATGAAAAACACTGTGGACAACAGACAAGGATGGAGGTAAAGCCAGACGGTAAGCCACAGGGCCAATCCTCTCTAGAATCTCAAAAGGTCCTACAAATCTTGGGCTAAGCTTCCCACGCTTCCCAAAACGGACAACTCCCTGACCGGTGACACTCGCAGATAGACGTGATCACCAACATCTAACTCAAGCGGCCTACGCCTCTGGTCTGCATAACACTTCTGTCTACTCTGAGCAACAAGCAAACGCTCTCGAATCAACCTGATTTTCTCTACTGCACCCTGCACCAACTCAGGTCCAACCAAGACCCTCTCCTTCAGGTCATCCCAACAGATGGGAAACCTGCACCTCCTACCGTACAACGCTTCAAATGGAGCCATACCAATGCTCGCCTGAAAGCTATTATTGTAGGCAAACTCGATCAGAGTCACGTGCTGATCCCAACTACCTCCAAAATCCAGGACACATGCGCGAAGCATGTCCTCCAGAACCTGATTAGTCCTCTCTGTCTGGCCACCGACTGAGGATGGTAGGCTGAACTGAAAGCTAAATTCGTACCCAGAGCCTGATGCAAACTGCGCCAAAATCTAGACACGAAACGGGGGTCACGATCAGAAACTATAGTAGTAGGCACACCATGCAGTCTCACTATCTCATCGAGATACAACGAGCTTGACGCTCCAAACTGAAGGTCTTCCTCACAGGCAGAAAATGGGCAGACTTCGTCAAACGATCAACAATCACCCATACAACTCGCAGCCCGAGGAAGTCTTGGGCAAACCCATGACAAAGTCCATCCCCACACTCTCCCACTTCCACTCGGGAATGGGAAGGGGCTGAAGCAAACCCGCTGGCCTCTGGTGCTCAGCCTTCACCTGCTGACAGGTCTGGCACTTCGAAACAAACTCGGAGATGTCATGCTTCATCCCAGACCACCAGAATGACTCTCTGAGGTCTCGATACATCTTCACCCCTCCTGGGTGAACTGAGTATGGCGTCCATGAGCCTCCTGAAGGATCTCCCTACGCAGAACTACATCGGCGGGCACAACACTCGGCCTCTGAAGCGCAGACAACCATCACTAGAGACACTGAAGTCTGAGTTCTACTCTGAAGGCAGCCCCTCTCTGATCCGACTCAAGCTGAATCCGACTCCTGACCAACTCTGATCCTGTCAACCAACGAAGACTGAACCTGAAGTGATGCATCACTGGCACTGGCTGGTCTGACTACCCGACGCCCATACGCTGAAGCTCTAAGGCGACCTCTGAACTCCTGTCAAGCACAAGCTACACCCGGAGCACCTCTCCGGCTCAAAGCGTCTGCACAACATTCGCTCTACCCGGGTGGTAGAGGATCTCTAAATCGTAGTCGTGAAGTAGCTCCAACCACCTCCGCTGTCTCAAGTTCAGCTCCTTCTGAGTGAACAAATACTTGAGACTCTTGTGGTCCGTGTAAACCTTACACGACGCCCCATACAGATAATGCCTCCAAATCTTCAGCGCGAAAACCACAGCTGCCAACTCCAGATCGTGGGTAGGGTAGTTCTTCTCATAAGGCTTAAGCTGTCGAGAGCCATAAGCCACTACCTTACCCTGCTGCATCAAAACACATCCTAGTCCCTTATGGGATGCACACAGAAGACCTCGAATCCCTCGGTCCCAGATGGCAAGTCAGAATCGGTGCGGTCGTCAACCTTCTTATCTCTGGAAGCTCTGCTCGCAAGCCTCACTCCACTCATACTTGATCTCCTTCCTCAACTGACTGGTCAGCGGGGATACGATCTTAGAGAATCCCTCAACGAACTTCCTGTAATACCCAGCTAACCCAAGGAACTACGGATCTCAGCCACATTTGGGCCTCGCCCACTCCATACAGCTCTAATCTTCTCGGGTCCACGAGATACCGTCCTTCGAGACCACATGTCCCAAGAACACCACACTCAAGCCAGAAGTCACACTTCTTCAGCTTAGCATACAGTTCACGATCCTTCAACGTCTGCAGAACAATCCTTAGATGCTCCTCATGCTCCTCTGCGCTCTTGGAGTACACCAAGATGTCATCTATAAAGACAACCACAAACTGATCCAGATAGGGTTTGAAAACCTGGTTCATCATATCCATGAAGACTGAGGGCATTAGTCAACCAAACGGCATAACTAGGAACTCGTAATGACCATAACGAGTCCTAAAGGCGGACTTAGGCACATCCTCGGCCTTAATCCTCAACTGATAGTAGCCTGAACGAAGATCGATCTTCGAGAACACTGTGGCGCCCGCCAACTGGTCAAACAGGTCATCTATGCGCGGAAGGGGATAGCGGTTCTTGATGGTCACCTTGTTCAGCTCTCTATAGTCGATGCACAATCTGAAGGTCCCATCCTTCTTCTTCAAACAGCACTGGCGCTCCCCAAGGCGAAACACTAGGGCGAATGAAGCCCTTATCTAGCAACTCCTGAAGCTGGACCTTCAGCTCCGCCGGACTCATACGGTAAGGGGCCCTAGAGATGGGCTGAGTCTGGCGCTAAATCAATCGTGAACTCCACCTCACACTGGTGGGAGTCCGGGCACGTCATCCTGGAAGACCTCAGGAAACTCCCTGACGATCGGGATGTCCTCCAAACTCGATCCCTCGCGTACCTCCGGTAGGTAGCACAAAAAGCCCTGGCAGCCCTTCCTCAAAAAGCTGGCTGCCTGCATCGCTGACACAACCACAGGCGCACACGGGACTGCATTCCCAGCGTAGACAAAACGGCTCCCGCCTGGCAGATCAAACACTACTTTCCTCCTGCTACACAGTCTATATGGGCATGGTGCTCTGCTAGCCAATCCATGCCCAAAATCACATCAAAACAGGTCATCCGCATCGGGATGAGGTCAGCACTAAATGTCTTGTCCCTAACTGCTATGGGACAAGCCTTACACACAGAATTCAGCACACAAGGGGCAACCCCACCTAATGGACACTCACACACAAGTCTACCTCACTAGGCACAGCAGTTAGTCCAAGATCACCCAACAAATCAGCAGATAAAGGAGTGCGTAGCTCCAGAATCAAACAACAAAATACATCCTGAGAATGGATCTGGAGGATACCTGAGACGACGCGATCACCAGCACGATCACGCTCCCCCGCCATAGCATACACTCGGGCCTGAGTCTGAGGCTTCTTCTGGTCGGACCTCGCCCTGAATCTGAACCGGTGCCTCTATCTCCTGAGCCTCTACCGGATGCCTGAGGGCACTGAGCGATCCGGTGCTCCATCGACCCGCACTTAAAGCAGGCACCAGTCTTCTTGTAGCACTCCCTACCAGGATGGGAGTGACCACAAGATCCACACTTCGCCCCAGCTGACGAAGATGAAGAAGCTCCCCGGCGATCTCCATATGACTGCTTCTTCTGAGGAGCAGCCTCCTTCTTCTGAGGCTCTTCAGCACGCCTCTTCCCCTTGTGGTCCTTGCCAGCCTGTCTGCCCCTGATGTCGGCCTCTACCAGCAAAGCAACATCTGCCACATCCCTGAAGGTCCGGTGACGAAGGGGTGTCACAGCGGACCTGATATCCGGTCTGAGCCCACTCTCGAACTTACGGGCCTTCCTATGCTCATCTGGCTCCGGAGCATACTTCGAGAGCGTCACAAATTCCTCATGTCTCCTCGACTGACATGTCTCTCCCCTGGCGCAGCCGGTTGTACTCGTTGATTTTCTGATCCTTGTAGACATCCGGATAGAACTGCTTGTTGAACTCCAAGCAGAACTGATCCCAAGTCCAAGGCTGGGGATGCCTACCCATCACCATGCGCCACCACTCCTTCGCCTCCCCCTTAAAGAGGAACGTGGCGAAGTCCACCTTCTGGTCATCCTCTGACCCCATCACTCTCAGCAGGTCCTCGACCTCAGTAATCCAATGGCTCGCCTCTTGAGGGTCACCACAGCCGTCGAAGGAAGGCGGCTTCAGCTTCATGAACTCTTGGAGGGCTCTGACTCGGCCTCCCACAGCATTCGCCCCTGCTGGGCCTGCTCCACCAGCTCCTCCACCTCCTGCCTGCCATCGTCTGCATCAACTGTGCCACAAACTGCTGTACTGCATCCGCAGCATCTCCCTGAGGGGTCACTGGTGCTCTACGAGGAGGCATTCTGAGATACACAAATCCAAAACTTGTCAGAACTGACTCACTTCAAAATTGCCACAACTGAACCTCACACAAGCAAAACAACCACACAGACCCTAAAGAAAGCCAAACCTGGCTCTGATACCACTAAATGTAACACCCCTAAAACCGGCCTAAGAGTTAAGGGTATTACACGCCGCGTATTACTACCAATAACGCAAGGCTCTAAAACATTCAAAAGCAATAAAGGCCCAAAACAGAGTTTACATAAACATTGTAACCCAAAGTCTTCAAATACAGCGGAAGTAATACGAAATCCCAAATACATACCCAAGTCAGAAACAGAAGTTAAACCAGTGCAAGGCCCGAAGGCTACAACATCATAAATAACAATCTGAACGAACAACAAAAGCTAAACACTATAGCTCCAAAACACAAGATGATCCTCGCTGATCAATCTGCAAAATGTTAAAAGTAGGGGAATGAGCACACAACTATGCCCAGTAAGCAGCGACCGTCATCAGTAAGGTCGCTCAAAACAATTGAAATCAGAAGAAGGAGAAGATAAACGTTAGAACCACAATTCTCAATAGTCAGAAGCTTTCAGAACAGAAACAGAGTGGAACACAAGGGTTCCCAATTCAGAAACAATCAGAGTTCATAAACAGAGAAGGGACAAGACACAATGCACACACTCAGAAGGGTCGAAGACCCATAGACCATACCAGGTCTCTCGGCAACGCAGAAATGACTCGAAGAGCCAAAGGGTTCGTCAACCACATAAAGAAAGGGAATGACCCACACTCAGAACGACATCTACATGGTATACCACGGAATAGCTTGACCCAGCCATTCACGGCTCAGAAACAAAGTGTAATGTCCCAAAACAGAAGGATTGCTTAAACAGAAGCAAAACTGCATCTAAATATGCCCAAAACACTCATAAATCAGTAGTACAGTTCATAAGGGATCCAACGCCGCAGACGACACTCAAATCGGAGTACAAACGAAGAAGTTATGCTGAAAACAGAGGGGTGTCCGAACTTGTGTCCGGACGTCACGTTCGGACACAAGTCGAGACTCGGAAACCAGAGATTGTCAAATGTCCGAACTTGTGTCCGGACATCAATGTTCGGACACAAGTCGAATTGAAAACAGGCAGAGAATTTCAGAGTGTCCGAACATCGAAGCTCGGACCGATGTTCGGACGGGTTTTACGGGAAAAAGTCACGCGGAGTGTCCGAACATCAATGTTTGGACTGATGTTCGGACATACTCTGAAATTGAAATTCGAAGGGCAAAACACTGTCCGAACTTCAAAGCTCGGACCAAAGTTCGGACATGCGAAAACTGCATTTTCCAGAAGACGAACGAGCAGGAATTTATGCAAAAACAACACCACGATTTGTCAAACTGATACACACACCAAATCACAGAGAAATGCAGAGAACCATGGGGTTTTAACCATGCCGAAAACACAATTCAACAGACAACACAAACAGAATTCACACCCAAAACAGAACCGTTGCAATCCCCATGGCTGAACTTCCAAACCGAATCGAGTAACCACCTACCTCAGTTCGAAGTGCAGAAAATCCACAGAATACAGCAGCAACAACACCGAACAATCGCTCAACCAGACAGAACCAATCAGCCACTGAATTCCCACAACAACGATCCAAAATCAGAACAAGGAAGAAACCTAGAACTTGGAAATTCAAAACTGCAACACTCAGCATCACAAACCTGAAATCAAGACTAGACGTAGTACTGCAGTAGAATCCCAATCCGAATGCGGCCGACGACAACTGATTCGAACACAATCAGAATCCTCAATCAGAAAAACTGAGTAAAACGAAGAACAACGAAGTCCCAATTCTGCAATCCAAACCTGAAATCGAAGGGAGAACCACCCCGCAACGAAGATCGCCAATCTGATTGCAGCGGTAGAGCCAAAATTCTCAACGTAGGAAGAGATTGAGAGAGAGGGAAAGAGAGAAAAAACTGTCGCTCTGCACCACGATGGAGAACGCTCCTCACGAATGAACTGACGTGATGAAAAATAATTAGAAGAGAGCTAAATTAAATAAGGTTCCCTTCCTCATTAATTAATAAAACAATTACCTTAATTGTTTTATGCAAAGACTTCCCTGCCCTTGTCATTTAAAAGAATCCGATCAAGTCCCATGACATAAGCAATGTAATTCATCTTAGATACAACAACACAAACCGGGCATAATATAATGTTGAAAATATGCGGGTTATAACATCACCTCCCCCTTAAAAGAATTTCGTCCTCGAAATTGACTCACCTCACTGATCGAAAAGGGAGGGAAACTTGGCACACAGCTCATCCTCGAGCTCCCAAGTCGCTTCACGTTCCGACTGATCTGACCATTGAACCTTAACCATAGGCATGGTCTTACTACTGAGCTGACGAACGTCTCTAGCCAAAATACGGGTGGGTACTGCCTCATAACGTAAGTCCCTCTCAACTGAAGCTGACTATGGTCGATCACATGAGACAGATCATGCAGGTACTTCCTCAACATCGAGACATGAAAAACACTGTGGAAAGCAGACAAGGATGGAGGTAAAGCCAGATGGTAAGCCACAGGGCCAATCCTCTCAGAATCTCAAAAGGTCCTACAAATCTCGGGCTAAGCTTCCCACGCTTCCCAAAATGGACAACTCCCCTGACTGGCGACACTCGCAGATAGACGTGATCACCAACATCAAACTCAAGCGGCCTACGCCTCTGGTCTGCATAACACTTCTGTCTACTCTGAGCAACAAGCAAACGCTCTCGAATCAACCTGATCTTCTCTACTGCACCCTGCACCAACTCAGGTCCAACCAAGACCCTCCTTCAGGTCATCCCAACAGATGGGAGACCTGCACCTCCTACCGTACAACGCTTCAACGGAGCCATACCAATGCTCCTGAAAGCTATTATTGTAGGAAAACTCGATCAGAGTCACGTGCTGATCCCAGCTACCTCCAAAATCCATGACATATGCGCGAAGCATGTCCTCCAGAACCTGATTAGTCCTCTCTGTCTGGCCATCCGACTGAGGATGGTAGGCTGAACTAAAAGCTAAATTCGTACCCAGAGCCTGACGCAAACTGCGCCAAAATCTAGACACGAAAAGGGGGTCACGATCAGAAACTATAGTAGTAGGCACACCATGCAGTCTCACTATCTCATCAAGATACAGACGAGCTAGACGCTCCAAAATGAAGGTCTTCCTCACAGGCAGAAAATGGGCAAACTTCGTCAAACGATCAACAATCACCCATACAGCATCGCAGCCCGAGGAAGTCTTGGGCAAACCCATGACAAAGTCCATCCCCACACTCTCCCACTTCCACTCGGGAATGGGAAGGGGCTGAAGTAAACCCGCTGGCCTCTGGTGCTCAGCCTTCACCTGCTGACAGGTCTGGCACTTCGAAACAAACTCGGAGGTGTCATGCTTCATCCCAGACCACCAGAACGACTCTCTGAGGTCTCGATACATCTTCACCCCTCCTGGATGAACTGAGTATGGCGCTCCATGAGCCTCCTGAAGGATCTCCCTACGCAGAACTACATCGTCGGGCACACCACTCGGCCTCCGAAGCGCAGACACCATCACTAGAGACATTGAAGTCTGAGTTCTGCTCTGAAGGCAGCCCCTCTATGATCCGACTCAAGCTGAATCCGACTCCTGACCAACTCTGATCCTGTCAACCAACGAAGACTGAACCTGAAGTGCTGCTATCACAACTGGCACTGGCTGGTCTGACTACCCAGACGCCCATACGCTGAAGCTCTAAGGCAGACCTCTGAACTCCTGTCAAGGCACAAGCTACACCCGGAGCACCTCTCCGACTCAAAGCGTCTGCCACAACATTCGCTCTACCGGGTGGTAGAGGATCTCCAAATCGTAGTCATGAAGTAGCTCCAACCATCTCCTCTGTCTCAAGTTCAGCTCCTTCTGAGTGAACAAATACTTGAGACTCTTGTGGTCCTTGTAGACCTTACACGACGCCCCATACAGATAATGTCTCCAAATCTTCAGCGCGAAAACCCAGCTGCCAACTCCAGGTCGTGGGTAGGGTAGTTCTTCTCATAAGGCTTAGCTGTCGAGAGCCATAAGCCACTACCTTACCCTGCTGCATCAAAAACACATCCTAGTCCCTTGTGGGCGCGTCACAGAAGACTCGAAGCCTCGGTCCCAGATGGCAGAGTCAGAATCGGTGCGGTCGTCAACCTCTTCTTCATCTCCTGAAAGCTAAACACTGTAGCTCCAGAACACAAGATGATCCTCGCTGATCAATCTGCAAAAATGTTAAAGGTAGGGGAACGAGCACACAACTATACCCAGTAAGCAGCGACGTCATCAGTAAGGTCGCTCAAAACAATTGAAATCAGAAGAAGGAGAAGATAACGTTAGAACCACAATTCTCAATAGTCAGAAGCTTTCAGAACAGAAACAGAGTGGAACACAAGGGTTCCCAATTCAGAAACAATCAGAGTTCATAAACAGTAGAAGGGACAAGACCAAGCACACACTCAGAAGGGTCGAAGACCCATAGACCATACCAGGTCTCTCGGCAACGCAGAAATGACTCGAATGAGCCAAAGGGTTCGTCAACACCACATAACAGAAAGGAATGACCCACACTTAGAACGACATCTACATGGTATAACCACGGAACAGCTCAACCCAGCCATTCACGGCTCAGAAACAAAGTGTAATGTCCCAAAACAGAAGGATTGCTTAAACAGAAGCAAAACTGCATCTAAATATGCCCAAAACACTCATAAATCAGTAGTACAGTTCATAAGGGATCCAACGCCACAGACGGCACTCAAATCGGAGTACAAACAAAGATGTTATGCTGAAAACAGAGGGGTGTCCGAACTTGTGTCCGGACGTCAACGTTCGGACACAAGTCGAGACTCGGAAACCAGAGATTGTCAAATGTCCGAACTTGTGTCCGGACATCAATGTTCGGACACAAGTCGAATTGAAAACATGCAGAGAATTTCAGAGTGTCCGAACATCGAAGCTCGGACCGTGTTCGGACTCGGGTTTACGGAAAAGTCACGCGGAGTGTCCGAACATCAATGTTCGGACTGATGTTCGGACATACTGGAAATAGACTACTCTGAAATGAAATTCGAAGGGCAAAAACACTGTCCGACTTCAAAGCTCGGACCAAGTTCGGACAGTGCAAAACTGCATTTCCAAAGACGAACAGCAGGAATTTATGCAAAAACAACACCACGATTTGTCAAAACTGATACACAACACCAAATCACAGAGAAATGCAAGAGAACCATGGGTTTTAACCCATTCCCAAAAACACAATTCAACAGACAACCAAACAGAATTCACACCCAAAACAGAACCGTGCAATCCCCATGGCTGAAACTTTCAAACCGAATCGAGTAACCACCTACCTCAGTTCAAAGTGCAGAAAAATCCCAGAATGCAGCAGCAACAACACCGAACAATCGCTCAACCAGACAGAACCAATCAGCCACTGAATTCCCACAACAACGATCCAAAATCAGAACAAGGAAGAAACCTAGAACTTGGAAATTCAAAACTGCAACACTCATCACAAACCTGAAATCAAGACTAGACGTAGAACTGCAGTAGAATCCCAATCGAATGCGGCCGACGACAACTGATTCGAACACAATCAGAATCCTCAATCAGAAAAACTGAGTAAAACGAAGAACAACGAAGTCCCAATTCTGCAATCCAAACCTGAAATCGAAGGAGAACCACCCCACAACGAAGAACGCCAATCTGATTGCAGCGGTAGAGCCAAAATTCTCAATGTAGGAAGAGATTGAGAGAGAGGGAAAAGAGAGAAAACTGTCGCTCTACACCACGATGGAGAACGCTCCTCACGAATGAACTGACGTGATGAAAAATAATTAGAAGAGAGCTAAATTAAATAAGGTTCCCTTCCTCATAATTAATAAAACAATTACCTTAGTTTTTTGCAAAGACTTCCCTGCCTTGTCATTTAAAAGAATGCCGATCAAGTCCCATGACATAAGCAATGTAATTCATCTTAGATACAACAACACAAACCGGGCATAATATAATGTTGAAATAAATGCGGGTTATAACATCACCTCCCCCTTAAAAGAATTTCGTCCTCGAAATTGACTCACCTCACTGATCGAAAGAGAGGGAAACTTGGCACGCAGCTCATCCTGAGCTCCCAAGTCGCTTCACGTTCCGACTGATCTGACCATTGAACCTTAACCATAGGCATGGTCTTACTACTGAGCTGACGAACGTCTCTAGCCAAAAATACGGGTGGGTACTGCCTCATAACTGAAGTCCCCTCTCAACTGAAGCTGACTATGGTCGATCACATGAGACAGATCATGCAGGTACTTCCTCAACATCGAGACATGAAAAACACTGTGGAAAGCAGACAAGGATGGAGGTAAAGCCAGATGGTAAGCCACAGGGCCAATCCTCTCAAGAATCTCAAAAGGTCCTACAAATCTCGGGCTAAGCTTCCCACGCTTCCCAAAATGGACAACTCCCCTGACTGGCGACACTCGCAGATAGACGTGATCACCAACATCAAACTCAAGCGGCCTACGCCTCTGGTCTGCATAACACTTCTGTCTACTCTGAGCAACAAGCAAACGCTCTCGAATCAACCTGATCTTCTCTACTGCACCCTGCACCAACTCAGGTCCAACCAAGACCCTCTCCTTCAGGTCATCCCAACAGATGGGAGACCTGCACCTCCTACCGTACAACGCTTCAAACGGAGCCATACCAATGCTCACCTGAAAGCTATTATTGTAGGAAAACTCGATCAGAGTCACGTGCTGATCCCAGCTACCTCCAAAATCCATGACATATTCGCGAAGCATGTCCTCCAGAACCTGATTTCCTCTCTGTCTGGCCATCCGACTGAGGATGGTAGGCTGAACTGAAAGCTAAATTCGTACCCAGAGCCTGATGCAAACTGCGCCAAAATCTAGACACGAAAACGGGGGTCACGATCAGAAACTATAGTAGTAGGCACACCATGCAGTCTCCTATCTCATCAAGATACAGACGAGCTAGACGCTCCAAAATGAAGGTCTTCCTCACAGGCAGAAAATGGGCAGACTTCGTCAAACGATCAACAATCACCCATACAGCATCGCAGCCCGAGGAAGTCTGGGCAAACCCCATGACAAAGTCCATCCCCACACTCGCCCACTTCCACTCGGGAATGGGAAGGGGCTGAAGCAAACCCTGGCCTCTGGTGCTCAGCCTTCACCTGCTGACAGGTCTGGCACTTCGAAACAAACTCGGAGTGTCATGCTTCATCCCAGACCACCAGAACGACTCTCTGAGTCTCGATACATCTTCACCTCCTGGATGAACTGAGTATGGCGCTCCATGAGCCTCCTGAAGGATCTCCCTACGCAGAACTACATCGTCGGGCACACCACTCGGCCTCGAAGCGCAGACAACCATCACTAGAGACATTGAATCTGAGTTCTGCTCTGAAGGCAGCCCCTCTATGATCCGACTCAAACTGAATCCGACTCCTGACCAACTCTGATCCTGTCAACCAACGAAGACTGAACCTGAAGTGCTGCTAACACTGGCACTGGCTGGTCTGACTACCCAGACGCCCATACGCTGAAGCTCTAAGGCAGACCTCTGAACTCCTGTCAAGGCACAAGCTACACCCGGAGCACCTCTCCGACTCAAAGCGTCTGCCACAACATTCGCTCTACCCGGGTGGTAGAGGATCTCCAAATCGTAGTCATGAAGCTCCAACCATCTCCTCTGTCTCAAGTTCAGCTCCTTCTGAGTGAACAAATACTTGAGACTCTTGTGGTCCTTGTAGACCTTACACGACGCCCCATACAGATAATGTCTCCAAATCTCAGCGCGAAAACCACAGCTGCCAACTCCAGGTCGTGGGTAGGGTATTTCTCTCATAAGGCTTAAGCTGTCGAGAGCCATAAGCCTACCTTACCCTGCTCATCAAAACACATCCTAGTCCCTTGTGGGACGCGTCACAGAGACCTCGAAGCCCTCGGTCCCAGATGGCAGATCAGAATCGTGCGGTCGTCAACCTCTTCTTCTTTGAGAACTGTTATTTTGTGTTCCTTACATTATATTTGATCATGGTATCCAATTTTATATCATTTAGAGGTCATTAGACCTTTAAGGTATTCTTAGAGCACATTTTTGCCCTACTTGACCTTGAAGCATGTAAATGCGTTTTCTCTGTTGGAGTGTTTGTCCAAACATTGTAACATGTTTTAGTAATGTGTTAATAAGCTTAGGACAAAATCTTAGGTCCTAAGAGTTCATTGGGTATTTATTTACCTAAACATCAAACGGTGCAACATCTTGCTTTGTGTTGACCACTGTGTTCTCAGTTGACTTTTAAGGCATGTTTAGGCCTTAATCAATGTGATTAATATTTAATCCATATTTATATTAGTTTGGGGTATTCAGTCTACCCCCCTTAAAGAGACTTCGTCCCGAAGTCCTTACCCATCTCAGTTCACCTAAGGAATCAAGTTCCACTAAGTAATCACAGACAGATCATCACTAGGGAGTACATTCCACTACGTTCATACCTAGTCTTTATGTATCACATTTGATGACAGCTCAATCTCATTACATATAGTCAATAATCATGACACATTCATTCATAAACAGCACTAAACAAGGTGCAAAACTCTAGTACAGCACTAGACAAGGTGCAAAACTCATGGTACACAGCACTAGACAAGGTGCAAAACTCAAAAAGTACTCAAAGGTGTCTCACAATGGGGTACTCCACGCACCCCTATTCATATGCAAGTATCTCGCGAGGATACCTCTACACCACTCCGCGTGTATGTGTATGCATATCTTTAACGATGGCAATCACAGGGAAGCAGTCATAAGACCAGGACTTGACGATCCCCAACCCCATGCTAACCAACGTCTACTACCTGTGGACACACCGGTTTAATAACGAAGGACACTGCGGTCCACGGCTCCTCGGACAGTACACCTAATTTCCTTCACCCATAACCCACCTCACCCGCAGACACACCGGTCTAATGACAAAGGGCTCTGCGGTCCACGGCTCTTTGGGTGATGTCACTCGCAGACACACCGGTCTAATGACGAAGGACTCCACGGTCCACGGCTCTTCGAGTGACGCCCTAAATTCCAATTTCTATTCATATCTGTGTCCACTTGTAGGAAGTTTCGAGAGTCATTCAACCCCGACGTGGTCAGCGTCAGTGTTGAACTATCTCTCACCTCAATTTGTGTTCGGTTTCGCTTGATCGGACCAGGATCAAGTTCAACTTCCCACGTCAATTTCAATCAATCAATTTTTATTCACTTCTAATCTTGTTTCCTCTTGATATTTGCCACCTTGTGTTCTATAGATACACAAGTCAACTAGTGTAATTAATCTAATCACCGGCATATAGGATCATGTGTCCTAACCATGTACCAAGTTCTTTCAACTTATATTATTCGTACAACTCCTAGAGGTTTTACCTCCACTAGGTTACACATCGGTCTCATGCCGATTCACTCATCACATTCCAATAATCGGTTTCATACCGAGTCATGAATCATATAGTATGGAGCTTTCTACTCCTTCTATTTGAAATCTCCCATCGGAGCTACCAATAACCTACTTGAACTCTCAACCGGAGATAACAAGTTAGGCGTTTATGTGTTTAATGTTCGCAACGTTTGCATAAATAATCGGAATTAGATAAGAACACTCTATCTGTTCTCCCTTCCTATTCGCCACAACAATGCGAACTAAAATATATATATATTATATACATAATGCATCATAATATTACCTCAAGTAATATAACACAGTCATAATACTTGTACTCTACGTACAATAATAGTTTGCAGCATGTGTACCATGCGCTACGTACTCCTACGTACGGTATATTTTAAGCGTGCGAAATCGCTCTACCCCCCTTAAAAATGATTACGCCCACGTAATCTACGAATATATCATCGTGAAGTAATAAGTTCAAGATGTTCCATTCCAGTGGAATTATTCGTGCACTAACGTGCTACATTTTCCATTACCCTCTTTATAGGGTCGGGCTTTAGTCCCTCAGGCTATACTGTTTATCTCGGTTAGGTGTATGTATATTCATATACGGTTTGATCGGGGAGATGTAAACACATCATTTGTTTCCCCAAACCCGCTAGGTACGTCAAACCTAAGCAATATGGGCCCACTCGCTCCGCAAGCAGTATGCCCAACTACTTTATGGTTAGTTTATCCCTCTTAGGTAGTAGGTTTCATGTCGGTTTCAACTCCATGTGACGGTGTTTTCTACACGGTCTTCCATAATTATGGGAATGGAGTAATTTATTTGTGCGTGGTATCGTTGTCACACACGCTCATTATTTCAACTAGTTATTCTATTCATCTTCCTGAATTCTATACATGCTCATGGTATATTCCAAGAGTTCATGCCACTCTACCGAACTAACCTTCGGTAGGGTCGAGTATGCTCTAGCACATAGTGCTTGTAGTAATTTCCTTAAAATGTCAAACGAGTCTGATATGCGCAACTAACTGGCGCCTCATGACTCCAAGTTATTTCTTCTAAGATGGGTTATTCCTTTGGTACCTTATAGGTCCTCTTTTACTGGTGAACTCGTATCCCTCGTGTGTTGGTATTTTAGTATCCACATATATGGTTCATCCCTCTTCTCGATTTGGGGAATCCATTTGTTTATTGATCTTCCACCTTCTGATTCTCACCAGCATAATTCGGTTAACAGTTATTATAATGGTCGCTTTGTTGCGCACCATACCAGTCGATTGGACGGTTATCCGCCATTGCGGTTTGCATGGAGTATCTAATCTCCAGCTTAGAGTATCTCTTGTAATGCTCGCTTTTGCCCTTCGTCTGTTGTAAACATACAATACGACTGTGGGTTTTAGCTTGGCATTCGTTTTCTGTTCAACCTAATTGGTACTAACATACTAACGTTTTATGGCTTGAGCATGTGGTTATTATTATTTAATGCGATATCATCGCAGCGCCCTCAGCGCGTGGTATAACTCTCTCTGTGCCCCCTTTTCGGGTAGCATCTATTACCACAAAGGTTCCTCTAATATAACTTCCTTAGATACCACAATCCCTCTTCTCATTCATGGGTTCAACTTGCCATTACCATTAAATTGGCCTTGGTTTCCTTGTTTACTAAAATCCCCAAAACTTATGTTCTAACTCCTCCATGTGGAGTTGCGACCTTATGTCCTTTATTATCAAGCTATCCTTGATTTTTCCTAACCTTGTTAGTTTGACTGAGATCTCTCTCGTCAATACATGGTTTACCTAGTCAGGGTTCCATTCGCTGACTTAGACACAGAGTTGACTACCTCCTGGGTCCTTACACTACTCGTTTACATACATGGGGTACCATACTGATACATTACTACTTACCCAACTAACTTAATGTGAGTTTTGTCAGGCCCACAAGCTCCTAGGAGTGCGGTCGTCCCATGTCTCGTTTAGTGCACTCGTAGCGTTCGTACCCGGTGGTTATCGTACTCTTAGTCCTGGTAATTTATGTTTAAGTAATTATGCTGCCAATTCTTAACCTTTATATGAGAATGGCCCTAATACTAGGTTCTATGGTTTCCTTTATTAATGTGTATTCCTTTACCTTCTAAGATAGGTGTTTGCGACTTATCGCCCTAATTCTGGTTTCCACATGCTCGTCTCTGGTATCTGTGAGTGGGGATCAGTAACTACTTATTATCTCTCCCGTTCACTCCTAGGCTGTTAACGCCTCAGATATGAGTTTTCAGTTCTAGAACTCCACCCAATCCATTGGGTTACACCCTCAGGTGTAGTCCGGACTCCATGATAAAGGTTGACACCTCGTGTTTCCCCTACCTTATGGTAGTCCCTCTTTAGCCTGATATTAATCAGTATTTGATTCATCACCTTTGTTCTCCTAGTTTTGGGTCATTTTTGGTGGTACTAAGGGTATCCTTCCGTAGGCCTATGCCATACGATATTCAGGCTCAGTACTTATTCTGATAGCTAGATGATTGTTGGTCTTGTTATTTAATTTATTCCTAGTTGGTTCTAATACTTTCTCCTAAGGTTACAATTGGATACCATAACTTAATGGTTTCCGCCAATCATTGCTCTTCATTGTGTAATCCTTACTCTTATTCAACTCATATTTTCCTCCATCCTCTTCGAGGTAACGGTATCTTCCATCATGAGCAATTTTCACTTTAGTTTATATCCACTGCCCTCCATACGGGAGTCTAGCAGCATAATGGATCAACAACACCTCCGGTGTGTGTGGTGCGGGCATATCATCGGCCCTTTTATTGCACGTTCACATCTGCCTATTAATTATTTTTTTAAAGTCCTGACTCGTATAGCTCACTTCTTGCCCTCTGGCAATGTTCAATGGTAGTGGTTTAACCACGAGTGTCGCGCACTCTCTAAATATGGTTATGCTGGTCCTGAAGACCCGACACTCCCCACCGGTAATGATTGACGTTTAATGTCCATACCGGCACTGGGGTTAGGCTTGTAGGCACTAATTACGTTATTCTCATTTCTCCCCTTTTAATATCTACTAATGGTGTATTATTTTCAGGTTTAATGGTCAGACCGGTAGGTCTTCCCGAGGTTTTATCGACCTCCAACCCAAGGGTTTACCCCTGCCCTTAAGAAGGCTCTGTCCTGCCTTATTGCATTACACGCACATTTTACTTTTATTGGTAACCGCCTGGACCACTACGTCCTTTAGGGTTAGTTTACCGTCCTGCACTTGCTGTAGCAAGTGCGCAAGGCAGGTTGAATTTTAATGCTTTGGTTAATGTGGCACTTGCAGTGGCAAGTGCGCCATGCAGACTGAGCCACCGTACGGTGTGTCAGTGCAGTGCTATTCCCTAATCGGGTTCCTGTTCTCAAAAGTTCTTATTCAAATTAATACAGTCTCACTCCCGCACTCGTCCCCACAAGTTTACCGTGGTAGTAAGGTCTTACTCCCCTCTCGAGGCGTTGCATGATAGCAACTTAGCGAGTTCTTGTTTCTACAGCTCTCATAATCTCCCTCATACACATCAGGCCATTTTGAACCTTCAGTATTGTATGGATAGAGTTACTCGCTTCGGGTGAGACTTCTAAAGGTCATCCATTCCGTCAGTTACATATATCATAAACTAATCATTACTCGTCATTTCCACTTTCTTTCCCCCAAGCGCACTCAGTGCTTTCCTGGATGTAGGACAGGGTTGCTTTGCTTATGGCAAGCAAACCCCATTAGTCCTACGGGAATTATCTCCTCAACCTCGGTTTATATTCATCTCACACTCATATGGTAGACATTACGTCATTACCAGGACCTCCGGTCCTAAACATTACACCAAAACACTAAGTCTTATTCTCTACATTTAACATTCTCATAGCATCCACATCGGGTCTTCCCGATCAGGAGAGTTATCTCCGTGGCGCTTCTCATTCTTGTGTTACCAGGTAGTACTCGAGGTACGGGCTGCGGGGGTGGGGTACCATTGCAAGTTTCCCGGGATGCTCTCCCATCAAGTGCGAGTGTTTCATACAGTCTTCGCGTTACTTGGGGTTGCTGGACCCTCACCACCTTCCGCTGCTCCGTGTTCTTCCTTAGTACCGTTACCCAGACCTCTCCCTGACATAAGTCAAGAGGACGGGTTAGACCTTTACTCGGTCTAATACCGTAGTCTCGGTCGTTTAATATTGAAGTGCCTCTACGGCTATGGTGTGCAAGCTTTAAGCATTGCATCAACCCCGCAAGGTCACGTATCCTCACAACGTTTCCCGTATTCCCAAAACCTATGCTCACTGTATAAATCCTACTATCTCTTGTCATCAGAGCGGTACTCCGCTCTGATACCACTTTTGTAACACCCCTACTCTAATCGGCTCCTAATATCTTACTTAACATTATAATCGCAGCGGTAATCTCAACAATTGACTACTGGTGTCACCGTTCTTACTCCTCGCCCATACGAGTAATAACGTGCTTACTGATATATTCTTAAATACGAAACAATTTCCCACAGTGACAACAAGAGATAGATCTAACCTTCCCAAACCAATATAAAATACATTCACAGTGAGCATTCTAAGTATCCCAATCCTATACACGTTTCTAAGTTCGTATCAAAATGCAACAGTGCATATTAAAACAACTGTAATTAAACTACCCAGCGCGTCCCTCTCTTTGCCGACACCGGAAGCTGCATACCTGCAAAAATGGTTGTTTGTGGTATGGAATCAGCCCCTGCTGAGTATGTTACTACATGACTGTCATGCCCCCTCGGACCCTCAGTTAATTGGTCGAGAGCATGCAATTCATTTTCATGCAAGTAGTTTAATGTTAAAACTGTAAAGCAACAATATATATTGCAGTAAACTCAAATAACAAACAAGCCCCCGGCTTCACACATCGCATCGTAATAAACCACTGAAAGCGTTCAACGCTTATAGATACAGAGACTCCATTCCAACAAACACTTAATAGTTCATAATTGAGTACGGCGACTCACTCGACCAAACATCCACCATAATCTACACTGAGTACAGCGACTCGACTCAACCAGTTCACAACACACAATATGAGCACAATGGCTCGTTCAAACAAATCCACCAACATACCACACATATAAAGCATAACCACTGAGCAACAAGGCGAAACAACGAAGAATTATAAACAGTATAATTCCCGTCTTTGGCATACAAGCCCAAATAATGTTCGCCTAATGTACGAGTTAATAGTCTTCGTAATTGTTCAGTCATGCTAATGACAACGTCTCGTTAGAACGACGTGTCTCTAAGTTACCCATCTCTATGGGGTCACCCACGGCAATAGCCACTCCAGCGGTAGAGTCTCCGACCTACGACAATCTGTAGTTCGTTGGAAATTTATCCAGATACTTACGGTTACCACACGGTATCCTAGTATCGTTAATGGATCAGTCACAGCAAGAGCCACATCCTCTTGATAAACTTATCTATACCATCGCATCGTTTTACTATTTTTTTTCTAACACAGCAGACTAAGGTCGTAGTCCAATCCTGAGTATGTCGACTCGGGATCCAGTGCTAGATACGAAGCGGCGTTAAAGAGGCCAATGCTCCGTATATAAGTCCTAGATATTTTATATATCTTATTATCCTAATGCTACAACGTTTTACTTACGTTCCTTATATTACACATATAAGATAGCATCATTGCCGCTAGTTCGTTTTATAATATGTTCATATATACGAACGGTACTGTTATCGTACAACAGTAATAATAAAGCAGCATTAATACACAACTCAAGCATATAATTATTCACACAAGCAGACATTCAATCTTATCACAGATTTTCACACAATGTCTGAACTGAGGAAATCCTCAGAGACAATCAAGCATATAAATATATACGTTCACCCTGAAAGTATTACGGTGGAGTATGATTCAGCTAGATCCGATGCTCCTCGTGTCGTCTCTAACAGTCTAACAATACATAACGCTACTGATTAGAATCCCGTATAACAACTTAACTCTACAGTACCCCGTACCGTCGCTATTACCTCCCGGTTAATCCCCCGTTATTAACTGTCAACGTTTTGTCGGGTTTTTGGTTTAACTCAGGATTTGGAAAAACGTCATATTATCGCATGTAATTTAATACACATTTGTATATCATATAGTTTACCACTATATTGCATGTATATCTTAATCATATACTATACATTTCACCTTAGTATTTATTTCCTAAGGTTTTGTTTTTCCCATCCACTATAATACTTGGTTTCTAACCATAATATATTCATCCTTATATACATTTTTCTTGTATATGTATATATTTACCACTAGGTAAGTTCCATGAGTATAAACTCTTATATTATATGTTACATTTTTATCATCTTTTATTAGATGATTATCCCCTTTAGTTGTACTATATTATACACTTATATTAAGATTATTATCCTGATATCATGTAACATTTTATGTTGTATCATTACAACTCCCAAGGTTTAATTAACAAATTCCTTAGTTTATAAATCCTATTTACTTATAGTTTGTCACATTACTTAATGTGAATATCCTTACTTTTATTAATTCCATCTAAATCATATAATTGTTATAAACATTTATAACATTATAGACCATAGTCCAAAATTCATTTTCCAACTCTTAATATTCGGTAACAGCCCTTCAATTTATTTTAATTTCATTTTGACCACATAACATTATGTAATGTTATACCACATACTAACATCATATAATATGATATCTTTATTCCCTTTAATTTATAACATATAGTTTTTTTATGCAAAACTATTTATTATTGCCGCGTGGCACCATATTCTTTTTCATATACCATACTTTCCTTTATTTACAAATTCACCCCATTATTTATAGCATGTTATATATATCATAAAATATAACATTTTAACTTATAAAATGGTATAACCTATGGTTATATTTTTATAAATTCCGAACAGACCCAATATTATTCTATAATTGCCATTTAGCCCAATTTATAACATATAGTTTGATAATATCATTAAAACTATATATTATACACATATCTTATTAAATACCCTTATATAATTCTAAAATCACAAATTTCACCAAGGGTTATATTACCCTTACTAACCCTATATAATCGGGTATTACCATTCCCACCACATCTTTTATTCCAAAGTGTCATAATGACATAATAACTATATATTATACATATATAGTTCATTCTAATTCCAAATCAACCCAATAAATTCCTAAAAATTCCTAATAGCCCATGTGTTTATAATACCATTTTACACCCTTTTTTTCGGTAATACATATTTACCACATATGTTTAAAATTGATACAGTTGAATACATAACTTATTATAAAACCTTAAATAAGTTATTTAACTTATCTAATTTGGTCAAAACCTACCATATGGTCAAGGTTGACCTCCTTAATATTTCCTTGACCATTAATTCCTTATAATTACGGTTTATAACCATATTTTTCAGAAATTACCATTTAACCCCAAAACTTTATAAAATCTTATAAACTTTATTTAAATCCTTTTTAACTTCTAATTTTCGGCCTTATTATTTTAAAGCCCCCAAATTTAATTTAATTACACTATAACCCAATTCCTTGCGGTAATTCATTTTTAGCACCTAAACTTAATTAAAAGCTTATAAATGCATAAATAAAATGGCCTAAAGTACATGGCCTTATTACAAACATTGGATTATAAAATAAATTACAAATAATGCCCAAAAGTACTATAAACTCTCGACCCTTACCATATATTTTCATTAATTACCAATTTTCCACATAATGTCTTAAATTTGACAATTATGCTTATTAATTAGTTATAAAATTTACTAAGCCATTCCTTAATCACCTAAGGTCAAAATAGACCTTAAATACCTTGTTCACTCACGCACAATTTATATAAATATGTACAAGCACATATTAATACCAAGTGAAGGTTTAAGTGATTTATACCTTGCTTAGCCAATACGCCTTGTTTGGCCTCGGCTGTTTGGAGATAATATTTCCACAGCTTAGTTTACATGTTTTCAAACAGCAATTAAGGCATGGTTAGTCTCCAAGCAAGATCTAACCATAGAAGTGTTTAATGTCAATTTCAAGGTAAATTTTACCTTTGAATACCAAGGCAAGAACAAGTGATCTTGGCCTAAATTTACAGAGGGTAAAGGGTGTCAAAAGAGCTACTAAAACCAAGCTTTAAACTGGTATAACTCAGATTAGAAGATAGCTAATCTTTACCTTGTTTAAAATGCCTAAAATGGTGTTTTTGGCTTGGATCTTGTTATCCTTCGAAGCTCTTGATGTACCAACTGGATAAGTATGTTAATATGAAGATTATAACTTAGAAACAAGTTTCACAGCCGAATTTGAAGGGAATCAAAAGATATGTGCTTAAAGCACATTTTTATTACCTTAAGAACAAGATTAGCTTTTTCCACCTTCTTCCCTTGTTAAGGCCTAGATACACCCTCCATTTATCCTCCAAAACAACCTAAGAACATTGATGAAAGTGGTTGATGCTTTGCTCCTTGAAAGAGGAAAGAATTGTGAAGAAAATGAACATTTCAAGGCTTAATTACTACCAAGATAATTGATGTTCTCTTCTGTTCTTGGTGAGTTAGCCACGACTTGGAGAAGACAAAGGGAGGTTTGGAGCTGCTGGTGTCGGCAGGCAAGAAGGCAAATGAGAGAGTGAGTCAATTTTGTCTTATAAGTCACTTATTGTTACTTTA
>JAIOTZ010002428.1:0-17827 GCA_023374045.1 Limonium bicolor
ACTCCTCCGAAAGGGGTAGCAGGCCGTCAAGTCATAAGCAGTAGCAACAAAGATTGAGCAAGAACAGAAGTTAGAGTGCTTCTGATTGTAGAAAACACAGAATAATGATGCTTATCTTGGAGTAATCCTTAATAGCAGCAGCAACAGTATCTACACTAGTAGCCTATCTCCAATTCGCTGACGATACTGTTATCTTTAGCTATCCAAATCCAGATGAAATTGAGAAGATAAAGTGGATAGCAGCCCTGTTTGCAGACATGTCTGGTTTGGAGATAAATTGGAACAAATCAGTTGTGTTCCCGATCAATCTTGATGAAGGAGAGATCAATCAAGTAATGGAAATTCTGGGGTGTGATATCGTGAAGCTCTCTGCAACATATTTGGGCTGTCCACTGGGCGCAAACCCTAGAAAATTCAGTACATGGAAACCGGTTATTAGTAAAGTGGAAAGCAGGCTCGCTAACTGGAAGAAATCCTGCTTATCTCGAGCAGGTAAGGTGGTCTTGTTGAAGGCTGTTTTAGACTCGATACCTATCTACTATCTTAGCATGTTTCGAATGCCCCGTAAAGTTATACATAAGATCAACAGGTTACAACGACAGTTCCTTTGGGGATGTGGTGATAATCGGGGGATTCCCTTGGTCAAATGGTGTAAAATATCCATTCCCAAAGATATGGGGGGCTTAGGCATTTCTGATATCGAAACAAAAAATGTGGCCTTGCTCTTCAAATGGTGGTGGTATTATCAGGGGTGTAGTAACAAGTTATGGAAGCGGGTGATTATGTCTATGTATGACATCGATATTACAATACCAGTTTATGATCATGCCACTCTGATTAGAAGAAAAAGAGAGATTTGGCATACTATGTTATAGATAGAGTAACAACGGACAAGAGGATAGGAGAGGGACAGAGAAGGGGAGGGAAAGAACTGATGTTCAAGAGAAACAACAATCCTTGTTCTATTCTTGCAAACCATGAGGGAAATGAATCACAACCACGCAGAGAATAGCTAGCATATTAACAGAGGGAAGAGTGGAGAATACTTGTCTTGTATATTGATGTGTATTTCTTTAGTGTTGACACACTTATTTATACAATGTAGTGTTGTAACAGAATGAACGAAACAGTTGGCGTTGTAACAGAATTGAATACAATTGATCTTATTCTAGTATAACTGCTGCTTTATAATTCCTGTAATAGATCTCCCCCTAGCTGAAAACCTTATCCTTAAGGTTATAAATCAGAGAGACACTTAAGCAAATTATATCAGAACTGAGAGAATGATCTGATACCGAGGAACCAGGACTTCGTCCATATATGTTGATCGGAGTATGGAAAGCTTCAGGATCATTCAACTGTTTCATATCGTCCAATATAGCAAGAGCTGAATTTGCCTTTTCAATCAAGCCTGCATTGACATAAATGGTGGCCAAATTCCCATACGGGAACCAATCACAATGCACGCTTTTGTCCTTCACCTTCTGCAAAACTCCCTCTGCACCATCGTAGTCTTGCAAGGATGCATAGCTTTTCATTATATTGATTATATGTGTATGAATCAGGGGAGACATTATTTGTCTCCATTTCTTTGAATAGCACAACAACGTTTTCAGGCTGCCCAATGTTTGTATACAGAGACATTATGTTGTTATAGCTCAAAGCGGTAGTGTAAGAACAATCTCGCTTCCTCATCTCATTGAAGAGTTTTGTGGCCTAGTCCACCATCTTGTGCTGGCAATAACAGCTGAGCAGAGCTCCGTAAGTCTTCTTGGTCTGCGATGATCTCTCTAAGCTGTTGAAGTAATCTTCTGTAGATTTTACACCCTTTGTTTTGGCAAGGAGGTATATGCGTATCGCACGGTCAGCATTGTTCATCCTGGTGCCGCTTTTATCAGTCCATTCGTACAGCAAGGAACCATGAAGACTTATCAATACTAGATAAAGTTTTTTCTCCTTTTGCTGGCTTGCCCAAGTTTCCATAGTGACGGCAGAATTTATCCTAGGCCTTCTTGTTCTGAGGCAACCAACACCCCCGTGAGATGAGACGTCCCTCACACTCACAATATCATCTTTCTCTCCTTCCGAGAAATCCTTGGACATATCAGCAGTTGCCTCTCTACAGTCCTTTTCTCGCTCCATTCGACGTTTGGCATTCGATTGGAAAAGAGGAGACTTCAGAGAAGGATAGTATGGCCGGCTATCACGGTATGGTGGGGGACGTTGGCGTCGCCTCCGCTTGTAATCTTTTTTCCGATCCCTGGGTGCAGGAATAATCGATTTCGGTCATAGTAGTCACCTCCACCTAGACAATTTTGAGGACGGTCAAAGTCTCTCTCGTCCCTATTCTCTCTCGAGTCCTTACTATGGCGACAGTGAAGTGAGGAAGGCGGTGGTGGTGGTGGCGAAGAGTCCAGGCTTACCCGATAGATTTATGGTAAATGAATTCATGTGTCGATGATGCTGTCAAACTCATGTAGCGCCGTTAATTCCCCTTCCACCACTTTTTCATCATTGAAGCGAGGAAGACCTAAAGAAATTTGTAGATCTTCTTCCACCATTAATGCATGCGATACCTCTTCAATTGTTTCATCTTCTTTAACGCTGTCATAGCAAGGTCTGTTTGCTCTACTATTTTTTACCGGCAATAATCCCGTCGCCAAATATTCCTCATGTAAATTTGTTCTGGCATGAATGGCTTCGAACTTACTATGATATTCATTGATTCTATGGGTTTCTTGCAAAGCCTTCAGCTCCTCCACCGGTTCGTTCAAGATTTCCCCAAATTGTTCTCAGGGCAATTTCTTGCAGGTTGACCAGTCCCGTAAGATTGTGTGACCAGATTCTGATTGAGTGATGTTGAAGCGAGGAAAACCTAGATTCGCAATTCTCTTATCTCTAGAATATGAATTCTTTTGAATCAAAGTCTCGGTTGTCGGTCTTTCTGGATCACTCGATATTTTCGCCGACACTGCAGCAGTATGCAACCGCAACGCTTCAATTAGCTCAGCTCTATTTCTGTCGATCTTGGTATTCTGCTCGTTGAACATGGTTTGAATCTGGGAGTGCAATGTCGCTGCCAATTCCTTAAGCGCGTCACGAATCAATTGAGAAGTTTGTGTTTCAGCCATGGACACAGAATCGTCTGAACTTCTGATACCTTTGTTACAGATAGAGTAACAACGGACAGGAGGATAGGAGAGGGACAGAGAAGTGGAGGGAAAGAACTGATGTTTAAGAGAAATAACAATCCTTGTTCTACTCTTGCAAACCGTGAGGGAAATGAATCACAGCCACGCAGAGAATAGCTAGCATATTAACCGAGGGAAGAGTGGAGAATACTTGTCTTGTATATTGATGTGTATTTCTTTAGTGTTGACACACTTATTTATACAATGTAGTGTTGTAATAGAATGAACGAAATAGTTAGCGTTGTAACAGAATTGAATACAATTGATCTTATTCTAGTATAATTGCTTCTTTATAATTCCTATAACATACTATTGTGTCTATCTATGAATGCCATCTAGATTCGGCTGGAGTCGTGGCAGAAAATCTGAAATGGGCAATGGGAGATGGTGAATTAATTCGGTTTTGGGATGACCCATGGCTGGAGTCAGGTAGGCTCAAGGAAAGTTTCCCAAAGCTATATTCAATCAGTGAGCAAAAAACAGCTAGAGTTGCTGAGATGGGGGCTTGGGACGGCCAGGTCTGGGTTTAGAATTTCATTTGGCGCCGTGAACTGTTTGTCTACGAAACTGAAGAAGTAAATGACCTGATGCAACTTCTAAACAGAGCTTCATCTCCCAGGCCGTCCAGATCAGATAAAATCACTTGGAGGAGTGGCAAAGGTGATGCTTTCTCGGTTAAAAGCATGTATACAGAAATTATGAAAAAAAGGAACCCAAGTGCTCCAAGTTGGCATAACCTCATCTGGCAAAATTTTGCTGCGCCCCGGATAGAAATTTTTGTTTGGCTTTGCATCCAAAACAAGCTGGCAACTAAGGACCGATTATTTTGGAGCAACATGATTACAATTGCTAAAATAAAGTGCCCTCTCTGTAAAAGTGCAGTAGAATTTGTCAATCATATTTTTCTTACATGTTCCAAAAGTAGAGGGGTATGGTCAAACATCTGCACCTGGTGGGGAGTACAGGTTGATCTGGGACAGGAAATTAGTGGAAGTCTGGATATATGGTCTCAAGCTGCGCCTAGTTGTCGAGCCAAAAAATTGTGGATCTCTTCTTATCTGTACACTGTTTGGGCGTTGTGGGACATCAGGAACAAAATTGTGTTTCAAGAGGTAGTTCCTGACTGGATTATAGTGGCAGACTCTGCTAAAAGATGGGCAATGGAATGGAATGCTAATGCGAAGACGTTGCTCCCTAATGTTACAGAAGTAATTCGATTAAAGAACATCAAGAGCTTTTTTGATTGATGAATGACTGTTCATGTTTTATGCTATTTTTGTATGTTTTGGTCTCTTGACTATCTAGCTTAAGTTGGTTTATAAACCATGCTCTTTGATGTACTGCACATCTTGTATGCTGTATCTACAGCGCCACTAATAAAAAAATATGTGAAAACTAAAGTTGCTTCACTAATCATACTTTGAAGCGGTACCATTTGACTGCTGAACCTCATCATTTAATAATCAGAAGTAAATGTAGCCTGTGCTCATATACTGCGTTTTTCTAAACTTTTCGGGAATTTAGTTTTTCCAGGATACGTCAAGCTTTTCAATAAAACAAATGGTGACCAGAATTTAGAATGATGGTTGATTGTGGTATCAAATAACAACATAAACAAGACTTAGAAAAACGTTAAATATTTTAAGAATGTTGTATTTCCGAATTTTTTATGAAGGTAAATGCAAAGTGAGTTTTGTGATGTTGTGAGAACCTGTTGGAAGATACTATTTGCAACATTACTAAGAAATAAGCTCTTGTGCTTAAGATTTCAAGTTACCTGACAGCTTATAACCATAGTCAGAAATCAGATAGAGTTCAGAAACATAATGCAATAACTAATCTATCAGAGCAGAGCCAAGGCCAATGTTTGGTTCAAAATATAGATTTTTCAACGATTCTCAATTTATATTTCCTGCCTAATGAAAACTATTGGCAAAATGAGTTTGCGATTCTCATTCCTTTGTCTCTAACAGAAGAATAAAAGAAGGAAAACAAATCTAAACAAAAACCAGATTTCCTGCCGATGGTAGTATGATCGTTTTTGTCATAACAAAATCATAACAAAAAGTAACAATCTCAATATTTAACTTCTTCTATACTTCTGAAACAAAAGTCGGAATGAAAAAATGTCATCATAATCATGCATCTCTGATTTTGCCTCTACCATAGCTATCGCAAGCTTGATTTAGCATTCAGAATTGTACCTTGGCCATGAGAAGAGAGAATGGAGAATACGAAATTTTTAGGAGAACTCCCTCCTATATCTGAACCGAAGGCATCGCCCGGGCTTGGATTGGAGTATTGTCTAACTCGCTCTAGGACTGAACTTCACGGATGCAGAATTTGGAGATGCTCTCCCTAGTTTTCAAACAAATCGTAGTTTAGCGAAAAATCTCAAGAGTATGGAATAAGTTCAACTAGTATGAATGCTTTGGTTTTTAGAGCGTGAATGTTACAGGAATAATAGACAGCAATATTCATTACAATTCTTTTATCTGTTGGTAACGATCTCATTCTGTTACAATCTTTGTAATAGCTAGTTAAGTACAGCTGTGCAAACTACTGGTATAAGAGGTGTAAACAGAAACATACACACATACATCAGTACAGTCCTTATTTTTCTATCATCCTCGTCTGTCTTCTCCTCTGTCTAGCTTCTGCCCGACTGTAAAGACGATTTACCTGAAGGGTGCGAGAAAGTTAGCGTATTACTAATGAAATCGTCCTTACAAAAGATGATTTCATTATTAAGACAGTTGTAAAGACAATTTCACGGGTTCCAGTTAGTTAGTCGAATTTTTCTCCTTCCTTCCTCATTTCCCTTTCCCCTTTGCCGAGCTATTCTCCCCAGTGTAGCAGCAGCGATTTACAAATTGCCACCGCCCCACCTCCGCCCAACCACACCGGAAAATGTCACCGCCGCCTCTCCTCTCCGACGCCGCCCACCTGCAAGAGCTTCCATTGTTAGTTTCAACACTTACGTCAAGTGTTAAGGTAATTTCTAACCCTAGAAAATTATAGATTCTTAAATTAATTATTAAATTAGCAACTTATTATAAGTGGTTGTGTGTTAAATTGTAGTGGCAATTGATTATTTGTGAAATTCTAGTTATAATTGATTGTGGATTTGTGAAATTTTGGTGATTATGGATTGTTGGTGAAATTTGGAAATTTTAGAATTTTGTGAAATTAGTGAATGTTGGGAAATTGTGGAAGTTTGTGAGATTGAAATCACAATTAATTGTTTGAATTGTTATATAAAATTATATGTAATTGATAAGGTTGGATTATAGTGTTAGTTGCTTAATCTTAGTGTTTTACTAATTATGGTGTTAGTACACTATTTTTCGGCTTTTTCTTTGGGTCATTGTGTCTGCAATCAGCTGGATGTTGGGATTAGTTGATTAAATTTGTGATTACTTGATGGTGTTATCAAATAGGTGGAATGTCCGCCTTTAATATTGTTGAATGTTTGATATTCAAAATTCAGTTACACATGGATCCTTGTCCACCCCCTCGTTCTTTACTTAGACATCAGCGTAGTCATAGGTATAGGTCCGTGTGGGATGGGAATGAGTATTAGGTGCTACACTGTCGTTGCTTCGAGGCTAGTTTACGACGCGGTGGACATGTTTGTTATGATGAGAGGATGCGCCCATACTTAGAGGCCTCCGGATTCATTGTGATAGCCAGTCTATAGTTCATCTCCTTGGACTGGCATTTGATCACTGCACTGGTCGAGCGATGACGCCGAGAGACGCATACTTTCCACATGCTGACATGAGAGACGACCATCACATTGGAGGATGTTGTTGTGCTTACTGGGCTACCTATAGATGAATCACCAGTCACGGGTAGCACGCATAGAGACTGGGAGACATTGTGTGATGATCTACTTGCAGCTAATCCGGCAGATTTTGGCATAGTTGGATCAAGCTCAGTTGGCTGGGTGCTACTTTTGGTCAGTTACCCGAGCACGCGGATGAGGTGACAGTGATGAGGCACACCCGTGCTTACATACTTATGCTATTGGGTGGGACCATTTTCATTGATAGGTCAAGGAACCAGGTCCATCTTATGTTCTTGCCGCTTCTGGAGGACTTTGCTCAGGCCGAACAGTACAATTGGGGCTCCGCCTGTCTGGCATGGTTGTACAGGCAACTGTGTCTGGCATCTGATGCTGGGGACAATGGTATTGCAGGGGTGCTGGTCCCCCTACAGGTTCGGGCGTGGGAAATATTTCCGTATATAACTCCCATCCGTCGACGTGCTCGTCATGTGGGTCTACTTCCTTCTCTTCCGCTTGCCCATCGTTGGCATGTCGACTTCGATGTGACCGGACACTCCACGCATGTCCTCACTCACTACATAGAGGCCTTTAACAGACAGACACCGCATCAAGTGAGTGTCATTTTTTTGGTTTACGTATGTTGCATTGGTTTCTTTGCACGAACATTTTGTCTCTAACTTTTAATATCCGTTGTTTCAGATTGTCTAGCAGCCCTATACAGATAAGGTGTTACGGTCTCTTCCTCAGTATTGCTTGGTTGGTCTCCACATCGCATGAGCTCGGGTGACACTTATATGCTTTCATATAGTGGAGTGGCATCTCCCGGATCGTGTGATGCGGCAGTTTGGCGGGAGGCAGTTTCCACCAGCTGATCCTAGGACAGACGGGGACCATGCACGAGTGGATCTGCATAGCATTGACTTGAGAGCCGCACTAATTGGAACTGGGCAAATCACCATTCGGAGTACATTACCCTGTGGAACCTGCGCGCTGAGAGTTGTCGATCTTTTGTTGGATGATCCTGGTCCTGCTTACGAAGAGTGGTACGGTCACAACACGAGGAGGTACATTGTCCATACGGGAGCTCTGTTGGGATACATGGTGAGTATATGACTTGACTTTTTTATTTTAGTATTATGACATATTATTTTGTTATATTCATATGTTGAATTATGGTCTAGGGGGAGACCACAAATGAGGTCATCGGCATGCTAGAGGCAATGCGCGTCGATGATGCTCTTGCTAGTCTACAGTTGATGAGAGACAAGTACAACAACACGTACTACGTCCTCCCACGGCCACAACATGTCCCAGCAGCTGCCCCTGACAATGAAGATGCTAATGGCGCTGCAGATCAGGGTGGAAGAGAAGGGCGCGGTCGTCGTCCTCGTGGTTGAGGTAGAGGAAGAGGACGTGCACGTGGTCGAGCTGCTGAGCTAGTAGATCATCAGGAGGCATTCAACATCGTCGGTAGCATGACCATGTCTCAGGTCGTCGATCCTACGGAGCAGGTCGACACTTCTGGATTTGTGTATCTTGGGAGCAGCTTAGGCTTTCACGGGACATCATCCTCCGGTGCTGGGACTAGCATGGACTTCGACATCATGACGCCGACTTCAGACCTAGCTTTAGCCTCTACATCTATTTCGGGAGCACCACTTAGGGATAGAGATTTCCGATATTGTCATGATGTAGGGGACCTAAGTGGTCGTGACCTTGATCCTACTCTCGCATCAGCAGTTGAGGATCCTACATCTAGAGTGACTAGGACGTATGTACGACGTAAGCATAGATCATGTAGGTGTTACATTTTGTAAACAACTTGAGTTTGTATGTAACATTCCTACTGCTAATCAAGCCGTTATCTCCTAACCCGTCTCAATTAACAATAACAAAGCACCGAAATTCTTACTCCAACGGTGGGTGATACAATGCCGTTAGTCACCCACGTGACAAACAAGGCCAAATCCAATGCAACAGTCCAATACCGAGCAATCAAACTACACTACTACATTACATTCCTTTATCAATTCAAATTTCAATGCAAGCCACAAATCAAATCTATACTGATTTCTACAATCCCCAAGTTTGTCGATAACATCTCGGTCTTACAATTCCTCAATACAAATCAAATACAATTTCCTTAAACATCTACCCATGCTTACTTAGCAACCCCGTCTTACACTATCAGACGGTGATCGGCTTCCAAGTACCAGTAAAGTAAAAACAGTGCCCCGAGGGGCTCCGCAAAAAGCTACATATGAAATTCGTATACCTCGCGTGCTAACGGGGGTACGCCGACTACTTTGTCGAGAGCATGGGATTCATTTTGATACAATCGACATGCAAGATAGTAATACATTATATATGTACACTAGCACAAACATTCAACATTAAAACATGGAATACAATTCCTAACTAACACTTCAAGGTTGTTAGTTCATATCGACTTAGCTCTTAGGCCTTGAGGGTTTCTACCTCACTATGCCTTAGTCACTTATACCTTGTCTTACCCACTCTCTTGGGTCACTCTTACTCAAGCCATCTTATTCCCAAATTCAATTCAAGTTCTACAATACTCAAACTCAATTTTCAAACTCAAATTCAATTTCTCAAATCTCTCAAGTTTCAACTCAATTCTTAATACTCAAATTCTCGAGTCTCGATATCAATTCTCAAGGGGTACCTTTTAAGTCATTACCCATGACCTCCGGGCAGAGTCGTACACAAGACTCACCACCGGGCTTACAAATACAAGCCTTCCTTCCCCGGTTTCGACCCTACTCTGAGGCTAGCATGGTGGGAAGGTTTAGCCATCAAACGGAACTATTCTCCAAGTTCCTCAAATTCTCAAAGGTCTGTTTCTCTACCGGACTACTCAAATTCCCAAAACCCCTCTCTCGGAGTTATTTCACAATCTCATAGATTAGCCTAGAAGTATCTCTCTCGATATCATCTATTAGCTTAGGGAATTTCTCAATGTCTAGTATTCTCATTTTTAAGGTTTTACCCAACTTATCGAATACTTCTATGTTCGGGACATTTTCTCAAATAAGGTCGGATCCTCATATTGTGGATCGACTATCTCTAAAGGAGTTTGATGGTCCTTTATATGTATTTTACTTTGTCTTGAGTTCTTTTCATCTTTCCACTATTTTTGTTTCGTGGATTAATATAATTCTGTTCTCTAACCAATATTGGGAGTTTACTAATCCCTTACCACTCTCTCACATTCTAGTGAGTTCATCGGTTTATATTATCGTTATTCATGACTCGATAGTTTTCGTGTGTTTCCACGTTTTCGTTATTTTATGAAATGACTCTTTCTACGAGTCACTAACCATTCACACTCAATTACGTGTCGGACTATAACGCTAAGTTAGACCGCACGAGCATACAAGGGTGGTTAGTACACACAACATGCAACAAGATATACAATCAAGCAATAACCCATTTTCATGCTTTTATCTTGATTAAGCCGGCACACAAGCACATAAGCACACAAATCAACGTAACCACGTTAGCATATGGGGCATGAAAAAATCATACCTTACACCATGGTTTAACTTTACCGGGTCACCTTATGTTCCTCGGGTTATTCTTGGTCCATTGATAACATCCCAAACGTTCTTATTAACATGGAGGTGTTACGGTATGTAAATAACTACTACTCCTGTACTTACCCCGTTATCTCGATTTACTCTTGTTAATTTAAGTTCTCACTTCTCAATCAATTCTCGCACTTGTTTATCCTTCTAAGGACATTTATATGTCATCAAAAAACTCCTAAACATCATCTAAAACCATTACCAATCAATCCCCCATCATTTAGACACTTTAAAACACTTACGGTGCATTTCTAGGGGTGGTCCGGGACTTGGTCCATACCCTAAGTCCCGGACCAATACAAGGCTTAACTTTCATAACAAAAATAGGGGTGATCCGGGACCTTGTACCTAACCTAATTCCTGGACCAAGCATAGACATCAACTCTCGGCATGAATCTGAGGGTGGTCCGGGACTTTGTCTAAGGACCAAGTCCCGGACCCTACTAAAACCTACTACTTATGTGATTTTTCAACTCCACTTCAACCCTTAATCCACACTCAGTCTTTCCCTAATCTTTCCACAAGTTTACTACATGTTTAAAGACCTTAAAACATGCTATAAACCTCTTCAAATAATTGGTTTAATCCTTGCTCAAATTCAACAAATTTCCATCCTCACTTTTACATTTTGCACACGTGTGCATTTCTAACTTCCTCTTGGTGGTTTACCTCTTGTTCTCACCCATTTTGACCATTCCCAATTCATCCTAGACAAATGCATTATCTACACCCAAGTTCATCCTCCATTCACAAGGCCATGCCCCTTAACTCTTTTCTAGAAATTCTATGTTACCAACATCAATTATGCTATAGATTTTTGCACCTCTTCAATCCATCCTCAAACTACCATTTCAAGGTTATTAATCCACTCAACTCAACCCAATACACACCTAACTCCTCCCAATCATCAAGTCACCTAAAAACGCTCAATTTCTATTGAAATTTTGCCATAGTTTCCCCATAAACCTAACACATTCAAACTCATCCATTTTCACCTAAATCATTCTAAAACTAGCCACACTCATAAAGGGTCCTACCAGCACTCAAGCTCAATCAAAAATTCACCAAATCAACAACATAACTCAAAATCTCGAATGCAATGGCACTTAGGCCCTTAAATCAACACAAGTTCATAATTCTCTCTAATAGCATCCAAACACATTTTCCCACATAGATTTCAATTCATAATTTGGGTTCATTAATTTATTTACCCATTCCAACTTCTAAGACAATCAAAATAAGTATTAAGGTAAGCTTTTTACCTTAATCTTCCAAGTTTCCTTTTCAATCCTCCCTTCTCTTCTTCCATCCATTTTCGGTCAAGTGGGTAATGTATTTGCCAATGCTCCAGCCCAACATTCAAGTAAAGGAAATGAGTTTAAGTAGAAACACTAAACTCATTATTAAAATGCTTAAGACACTAAGATTGGCCATTACCTTGGAACCCTAGAAATGGGTTTTTGATTAACAATGAAGGGGAGGCTTCCAACCCCCATTGGAGGTTTTAATGAGTGCTCAGATCAAGAAGGAAAACAAGGTATTAAAATGGGTAGAAATCGGCCAAGACAAGAGATGAAGGAAATGAGCTTTTCCCGTGGAGATGAACTTCTCTCTTTTGAGATTTTGAAAAGAGGGAATGGTAGAGCTTGGTGAGAGGAATAAGAATATGCACTTATTTTTGTGTTTAGAGCTTTAATGAAGCTTGTACAAGAGGAGGAAGTGAGGAAGCCATGGGAGCTTGGTGAGGAAGCTCAAAATCAGCAGAAACAGAGGGAGGAGGAGAAAAATCGGCTGGGAAGAAGAAAGAAGAGGAAAGAGAGGGAAAAGAGAAATGAGATAGGAGAGGGAGGGGGAGTGCTTTTACCTTTTTGCTTTTTCTTTCTTTTTCTTTTTCTTTCTAGTTACTTATTGAGAGAGGGGGAGGCTGATTTATTTAACCAAAAACCGGCCTCCATGAGTACATATGAGCTGGAGCGTTTTTCGTCGTTTATAGAAAACGCTCGTTAATTAACCCGGTTTCAGCACTATTCCCTAACCGGGCCCGTTTTCCGGATTTTTCTCGTTTCTTTGGTTTTTATGGTTCTTAAGCTTACATTAATGTTTAATTATAGTTATATAGTCAACCATAATTTTTACGGGTCTGTTTGACCGCTTAAATTCACGTTTTCAGGTTTTCTCAAAAAACGTGCTTTAAGGCTCCATTAGCGTTTTAGCACATTATTTGGATCCATTTTCTTCGGGAATCATTACCGTATATTAATTAGGCCGAACTAAGCCTTAGGAATTCATCTAGGACCCTTGTCGAGGTCGTATTCCTCCTATGGTCACGTAACGCTCATTTTTACGTTTTATTCTTTTTAAGCGTTTTCTCTTTTCTTTTGGATTTATTTTCTTTACCAAAATTATTTAGGCACTATTAGGCCCTCAAATAACATATTAGAGTTATTTAATCACCATCATTAAGTTCGGGGTATTTCATTGTATTACTTGTTTATGTTTTCTATCTTATAAACTATTATATTTGGTTCACATTTCAATTTCTTGTGTTTACGTAATGTTACAATTGTGTTGAAGTGGTTCTGAGTATCGTGATTGTGTGAGAGTTCATAATATGTAGAGGTTTTTTGTTATAAATTTGTGGTGTTACAGCCCTTGGAAGATGTTCCAAGTGTGTGTTGTTGAATTATGGTGTTCCAACACTTAGAAATTTTCCAAGTGTTGTGAACAGGTGAAATCGTCTCTTCAAGAGACGATTTCATACTTATCTCAGTAGAAATCGTCTCTTAAAGAGACGATTTCACCTGTTTAAAAAAATGCCAGCGGGCTGGTCCCTTGGGCGGTCAAAACTAGAAAGGTGTGGCCTATGAATCAAGAAATCATCTCTTCAAGAGACGATTTTACTTGTTTAAAATAAAACAGGCGCGCTCATCATAGAAGGGTAAAATCATCTTTTGTAAGGACAATTTTATAAATCGTTTTACAAGAGACAATTTTACCTTCCCCTCCGTCCCGCTGAGTCAGCGCCGATGTGGCGCGGGGAACTGGTGAAATCGTCTCTTTAAGAGACGATTTCTATCGGGAGTGCTATTTCAGGAATTACTTTGGGAGGGATGTTAATATGGGTATATTTTTTTTAGTGTTATTTCAGAATTTTTTCCACGTTCTTCTCAAAATTATTTTCCAATCTTCATGGTCTCATACACCATCGAGCTTCACTATTTACTGCTTCTTTTGGAATTGATTGACCGAATTAATATCTCTCAAATTTCACTGGTAGATCTACCTTTGATGTCGTGTTTAGATGTCATTCTCCGTAAACGAGCCCCACAGATCTCCATCTTTTTTCGACCTTTGTCGATCTCTTCTTTGGCTTCATGTGACACTTCCTCGTAGCTTTTGTTTTTCAAATTGAACCATTTAGCTCACTTCCTTGCGGTCGGGAATCAGCTTTTTCAAGACCGACTTATCTCACTCATTGTCGGTTGCTCATCGCGCTTTCAATTACTCTATCCGAATTGAGTTCTCGATGTGAATCTTGAAATTCTGATCACTCAAATGGAATTCTTGGATGAATCTGATGAATCTCTTCCGCTTCATCCCTCGGTCTAATAATCACCCTTCATTATGGTTAAATCATGGTCACCGTTCTCGGCTGTTCGATTCCCACAGACCGATCAATTATTACAAAACAGTCATTCATTACTTCTCTCATCTTCACAAATCGTTGCTACTCTTAGACGATTGTTCACCATTTCTACGGTAATCGAGAATTGATTCTTGAATGTGCTACTTCATTCCTTCACTGTACATAATTCGTAAATCTGAAGTGCGATACGCTCTACTTCTTTCTTGATCAGGTTTCAACAAAAAACGAAACTCAATCGATCAATTACTCTCGATCGCGGTTGAATCGTGGCTGCTAATTGTCGAGAGCCAATTTTTCATAGAATAAATTGATTCTTTCATGATTTCTAGAGCGTGGCATAATCGTGGTTGATGTTCGAATTCCCACAGACGACACCAATTGAAAAAGTAAGATTTGGTACCGAACAACATAGACTCGAACAGTAGAGGTTATAGTGGTTCAGCCAAAAATCGGCCTACATCCACTCGTTGATATGATATTATGTAGTACCATCCTAGAGAGCATAGGAGGATTTTCTATCCCTTCTAACTTGTGTCCCATTACAAATGAGCCCTTCTACCTCTAGTTATAGGTCTTTTTCCATATTCTCCCTAGAGAGTCCTTACATTATCTCGGACCTCCTTTACAGCTATTACCGGTTGCTCGACCGACCAACACATATAAGACTACCAGTTGACACATACAAGACTACCGGTTGAGACATACAAGACTACCGGTCGACATATACAAGGCTACCGGTCGACATCCACAAGACTATTGGTCAACATGTACAAGACTACCGGTCATTTGCGTTACGCCCGGTTACTAACATACTCGCCCGGGAGAAGGGTCGGAAGCAAGCAGTGGGATCGAGATCTGAAAGCGGTATCTTGAGAGCAGGGTCCAGAAGTTGAGTTATTTGGATGTGAAGATGTTCGTCTTGACGCTGAATGAATCCTAAAGGTGTGATCTTAGGATGAGGCCCTGAGACGAGGTTTCCCTCTCGGGGACGTGGTCTTGCATAGCTGATTGTGGCCTTTCCCTATGGTATATTTCATCCCATTACAGACACTCTCTGCAGATTTGGATTTCCTAGCAGATTGGCAGAAGCCCACATCAATTTGAGGGGCAGCACTCTCGCGAGGTAAAAAGGATGCCTGACCCGGTGCAGAACATGTCTCACCCGGGAGACACCCGAATTCATTAAAAACCTCATAAAATCAGGTCTTCTTCGCAATCTCCTTGAACTCCAGCTCCTTGTACAAATTGTCATCCTGTTATACCCAAACTTTTGACCCCCCCTGGTTAGGGTATATGAAGTTTTGGTGTTGTGAGAGGCATCCCAATCAAGTAATGAGAGATTCCGGCTTGATCAGAGCATTCCGGGGCATGGGGAGTAGTCTCGTCACTGTCAGGGGCGTTTTCGTAATTTTTAAGGCTCCCGAGACCTCCGACAGGCTTTCTCTCTCCTCCAAGAGATGCATAAATCAGCTTGAAATGCTTTGCAATTTTAACCCATGATAGAGGATGAAATTGTAAGCATAATGGCGTTAGAATTTTGATTTTTCGAATTCCTAATAATTTTCTAGCAATTTCTGATTGAATCTGATGAGAAATTGAATTTAAAAATATTCCAACATTTTAAAAATTCGATTCCACTTTAGAAAAATCATAATTGCCATCCTTGACACGTGGTTACAATTTCATAGCAAAATTCCTTATGAAAATCATTTAATTAAAAATGCCAAAAAATCCTTCTTTTCTAGATTTTCTTTATCTTTAAGGAAGTCTATATAAGGGAGAGGTCTTTTGATGAAATCTAATCTCATAACTCAAGAACCTCAGGAAGTCATAAAACACAGCCTCCTCTCTCTCGATCATGTTTTTCAACACCCGGCACCCGAATCATACCGAAATCCCCCGAAACCACATCTAACCTTTTTCCAATCCCAAAGCACCAATAAATCATCAAAACCCAACATAAACACCACCAAACGTGAAGGGACGCAAGAACAACAACCGAAGCTTGGGTTCTAAAATATTTGGGTCTGCCATCAACAGGGCACTTGATGAATCCCGGTGTGAAATCATTGTAAATCGAAGGTAAAACAGGTAGAAATTCCACTTTCCTAACTCCCTACGACTTTTCAGTCTTGCCTCAAATTTGGGTTCAAACTAACTCTTTTTGGCTTCTGTATCACTAATTGTTTTAGCTACTGCCTTATTACTTATTTGCTAAGTTTCATGTTATTTGATTTCAAATTGAGTTCTTTCAATTCTAACGTGTTTATACTTTCAGGCTACATACCCATTAAATTTGAGTCGAAAACACGGCCGAACCACCGAAAACCCCTGTCCGTGGTGTCCGGACCCAGACGGTTGTCCTGGCCACGGACACCCACGGACGGCGGCGGATTTTAAAATTCAAGATTTGGATTTTATAAATATGTCAGGGCCCACAAACAGCCGTGTCCGTGGCCCCGGACTTTCAAATTTCGTTTTTTCTTAAATTCGACTTTTCTGTATAACTAGGTGAATTGGGGTCCGTGGTCTCGGACCTGGGGTCTGTGGCTACGGACGTAAACAAATTTGACCTAATTCTGCTTCCGAAACCCATGTTTAGGTATTTTTGTTTCCACTTTATTTTCAGTCAAAAAATGTTAAAATACAAAAAAATCAGAAGCGCGCACCTTATATAAAAACAACTTCGTAGTAAGCTGTAAACATACTAAGTAGAGGAAAAACGACAGGAGGGGTAATGAAAGTAATTTGAACCTCCTAAATAAGTCAAATACCATGCCCCGAACCCAACTCTACCTTTCCTATTTTCTCTAGGTTAAAAATAGGTGGCCTCATAAGGTTCCGGTGAGCTAGCTTACGGTTTTAATATTTATTGTTATATGAATAGTTTTTAATAAACTAGGTTATGTGACCTAAAACCGACTAGATCCTAAATCAACTTAATCACATAGGATAGGTTTAAATCGAGGTCACAGACTGCGACTCTACTGGGGACAAACTCTTAATTTTAACTTATTTAATTTTAAGAAAGAGGGCTTAACATGAAATGTTTTTTATGCTTTACTACGTTGTTTGTTTACTTTTGTGCGCAATTTAAATTTTCTGCACCTTGCATCATATGAGAGCGAGGGTCCACGCAAACCAATTTTACCCCGGGACACGTTTGAGGGTCCCTTATCAGGGACTCACACCTTTTTGGTGATGTGAATAAGTGGGGGAAAAGAGTAGGGTGTCGTTTAACCACACCCCCTTAATACCCGGCTTTATCCCCAACATTTTCCTGGCAGTACCCTTACATAGCCCATTGTTGGTAAGTCAAAGACCCCGACCGTAACCGCACCTTTTGTGATGTGAAAAAAGTGGGGAAGCCCAAAAAAAATAGCGTGCAAGCCCTATTCCTTTGTGGTGACCTTGGCCTGCGCCCCAAGCACCTCTCCGGATCGATCCATACCCAAGTTGTTTAGAACGTCAAGTGAGGACAAGTTGAACTTGTATGATCCTTGTTTCTCGTACGAGGGGCCATTGTTAACCCAGAGTCTTGAGGGACGTCTGATCTTTGAACCTTGCATGAACCTTCCGCTAATCATGGTAA
>JAIOTZ010002429.1:0-17806 GCA_023374045.1 Limonium bicolor
CTTGGTTTTGATTTTGGAGCTTAAATGAGCAAGATGTGGGCAAAAGAAGATGGAGCTAGCACGGAGGTTGCTTCTTACGTGAAAGAGAAGAAAGGGAGCAAGAGAAATCGATGGGGGAAGATGAAGAATGAAGAAAGGAGGAGAGAGGGAAGCTAAAGCAAGATTTTATTTAAAAAGGTAAATAGTGAATTTACTCACATTTACTTTTCTTCTTTACTTAGCTAGATAAGTGTGGTGAGTCACACTTAATAAACTGGACCCCTTGGTCAAATAATGTATATTGTGGTCTTTGTTGACCATTTAATTGACTTACTTGACTAATGTCTTAAACTAGCACTATTTGGTTACTATTTACTAATCAAGGCACATAATTGTGAAATTTTTGATTTCTCCTTGATTTAGACCTCCTAATGTGATACTAATTAGTACAAAAGTTAATTAAAGAGTGATGATGGACATTTAGCCACCCAAAACCCATTTACAAGACAATTTTTCAAAAATGTGCTTTAAGACTCCTTAAAGCACATTTTGTGTTTTAACTTGTTTTCAAGCTTGGTTTTCTTTGGTAATTGGTTTAAAATGACCATTAGGATATTAATAAGGTCTTAGAATGATATTTGGGTGCTCACCCAAGTCTCTCCAAGCTTAGAGCACGTTTTTGCTTAACTGCTCTTTTGGTGTTTCCTTATGTTTTCTTTGATTTATATTGTTTCCCAAAGTTTCTAAGGCATTAATTAGCCTTCTTATACCTTAGTTTATCATTTGAGTACCATATCTAGGTTTGGGGTATTTCATAAAGTCCCATATATATGTATATATATATATACATACATATGATTACTATATTATTATTATTATTATTATTTTTATATGTTAGGCTCGACCGACCCACCGACCGACCCAACCCCTTGGGTCGATCCATTCCAGAAAGTTTTCCGTCCTCTGAAATTGTCCCGACCGACCCAGGACTGTTCCGACCGACCCATACACCTCTGGGTCGGTCCATTCCAGAAAGTTTACGTTCCATCTTCAATGCTCCGGCCGACCCACCGACCGACCCAACCTCTGGGTCGGTCCAGTCCAGAACTTGCCTACAAATTTTGTTTTGACTTCTTTTCTTACCCATTTCTTCCCCAATCCCTACATGTAATCCCACATGTTTTAGTACCATTTAGTCTCCCTAAAATACCTTAATTCATTCACCAACTCATTACCAAATTCATTTCCCATTCTCATGTGGATTTACACAATTTTTCCTCCATTCCATTCTGCACAGATAGCAGCTTTTGGCCTTATGCTACAGATTTTTACTCTAACCTTCGTCATTCAATACTCCTATCACCAATACCATTACAACTATCCTCATTACATTATCTTCCACTCTAATCCTCCCCATTATCTAGCTTCTCTCCTAATCTGTTACAAGGTGGTTTACTACTCACCTTAAGCTCTCCAAATACACTTAGTTCCTCCTAGTTCCTCCAATGCATCTCAATACCCCATGCTACAGATTTTATACTCTTCTGTTCACATACCATTACCACCATTCCATGGTCATTAAATATCTCTACTATCCCCAATACACACCTTGGTTCTCCCATTCACCAAGTCATCCCTAAATGCACAATTGCTACCAAAATTTTGCCATAATTCATCTACTTTTCTTACTTATCCACATACACATTTTTTTCACCAAATCCATTCTTATTCTAGCCACACCCATCCAAGGGTCCTACCAGCAATCAATACAATATAAATTTACCAATACTTCCTCAATCCACAATACTAATACTCATACGCAATTATTTGGCCCCAAGGCCTGCAATCCACATACTAATTTACAAATACTCCATCTTCCACAATTACACTACTAATACATTAATTTGGGTTCCTTAATTAGTTCACCCATTCCAATTACTCTAATGCATTAAAATTTAGCATCAAGAAGGAGCTCTTACCTTAAGCTCTTAATTCCTTCTTTCTTTTCCATTTCTCCTTCTTCTCTCTTTCTTGCCCAAATCGGCCATATGGGGAATGGAGTTGCCAAACTCCATTCCCATCACCCAAAGAACATAAAACAAGTATAATTAACATACTAAACCTTTAATTAATGCTAGTTCATAGAAATGTTTAAAGCAAGTTTTCTAGGGTTTACCTTTGGGGTGTTTTAGGAGGGGTTTTAGCCCTTGGTTCGAGAAGAAGAATCCACCACCATTGCAAGGTGAAATTGATGCTCAAAGGAGAGAGAGAAAAACAAGGCATTGCAATGGGCAAAATCGGTTACCAAAGGAAGATGGAGAAAATGTGAGTTTTCCATGTAGATTTTTACCTTAATGGAGAGAGGAGACTCCAAGCTATCCATTGATGCTATTTTCTCTTTGAATGGGGAAAACCCATGGAGATGAACTTCCTCATTTTTGGATTTTGAAAAGAGAGAAGTGTAGAGAAGAATGAGGGGAGCAAGAATATATATATTTTTGCATTTGGAGCTCACATGGAGGTAGAGCATGGAGAAGGATATAGAGAAGCCATGGTTGTAATGGGGAGCTCAAAATCGCCAGCACCATAGGGAGAAAGAGAGAGAGAAATCGATGGGGAAGAGAGGAGGAAGGAGAGAGATGAGTGAAATGAGAGGTGAGAGAAAATCAAGTTGCTTTTTGCTTTATGTACTTTTTTTTTCTCTTCTTCCTTTTTCTTTCTTTCTTTACTTACTTAGTGAGTGTGTGAGGGGCTGAATTAATAGCTAAAACTGCCCCCCCTATATTACTACTAGTGGGAGCGTTTTTCGTCTTTTACAGAAAACGCTCGTTATTTTACCCGGTTTAGGTACTATTCACTAACCGGGCCCGTTTTCCGGAATTTTCTCGTTTCTTTATTTTCACTGGTTATTATGCTTCCATTAATGCTTAATTATAGTTATTTAATGGTTTATAATATTTACGGGTTCGTTTGACCACTTATAGTCACGTTTTCGGGTTTTCTCGAAAAACGTGCGCTAAAGCTCTATTAGCGTTTTAATACATTATTTGGATCCGTTTTCTTTGGGAGTTGTTCCCATATATTATTTAGGCCTTATTAAGCCTTTAGAATTCATATAATACGCTATCCGAGGTCTCATACCTCCTATGGTTATTTAACGCTTATTTAGCGTTTCTTTATTTCTTTTGCAATTATTTTTCCTTACCAATATTAATTAGGTACCATTAGGCCCTTAAATACTTATTAGGATAATTTTAATCATTATATTTAAGTTCGGGGTATTTCAATATACCCCCTTAAGAACTTTGTCCTCAAAGTTGCTCAAGGTTATATGATTTCTACATTTACTCATTCATACGCTTTTAATGCCAAAGTCACACGTTGTTCCTCCTTACTAATTCCCAAATCCATTACTTAACGTTTCTACTTCCCATACCATACCAATGAACAACCATTGCTCGCATCCGTATTACTACCAACCATCCAGTTCCTCATTACAAAATTTATACATACATACATACAGTGCAAAGCTATCCCCAAAGCAATGCAATACACATCACAATCCTGCAGGCACTCAGGTCCTCTAGACACAGGACTCCTCTATGTCCGCTGCCCTTGGAAGAATACAACTTGATACACTACTATCTTCTCGGTATAAACTTCTAACAAATCCTTACTCTCCAATCTACGGGAAATCCTTTCACAGCTACTAATTAGGAATTTTCCTAAAACACACAACTCCAAATTCCAGTTTATATTCATTTCTGTGATTCTTGTGACCACTTGAGGGGGAGCATCAAGAATCATTCGACCCTGATGTGATCAGCATCAGTGTTGAACTATCTTTCCACCCCAATTTGTGTTCGGTTTCCCTTGATCTGATCAGGATCAAGTTCAACTTCCCGCGTCAGTTTCAAACAAACAAATAGTTCATTTTTTTTCCATTTCCTATCTTTTTACTCTTCCTAGTCATGATTATAAATTCATACAACTCCAAAGGATGGAATTCGATCCATCGATCATCCTCACTCTACTTCCCAAATACTTTACTTCAAGATTCGATGCCTAAGTGCTCATTTCATCCCCTTCACTACTTCCATCCATTTCTCTCCGTCATATCAACTATTCTAACTAGGGATTACCATACTTGTAGAATTTAGTTGTTCTCAATTTACTTCCAACAGCTTACCCAGGTATACACTACTCCTAGACTTCATTCATCTACTACCCTCATTCCTTTCATGCTACTTCTTCAAAGGCCACGATACTTGTGGAGCTCCGCCCACTACTCATTACTCTTCCTTACCAATACTCTTACACTGGGGTTACAAGATGGGTATATTCGTCCTATGGTATTTGCATCTCTCGTGCCTAATTACCATAATTACAACGTGAATGAATACATATGTTTTTAACATAGTACCAATCGTCATTTTGATTCTCATTTGTGCTATGCACATTATAGTTTATGTGTTTTATTCATGAAACTTACATTGAGCGGTTTTCGCTCTACCCCCCTTAAAAGAGATTACGCCCACGTAATCCACCATGTTATTATTATACATTGGTTTACTTAATTTGGGCAATTTGAAGCATTTTAGCTTCTCTACGGTTTGTTACATACTATACTTTGGTCAAAGGGTCTTAACCATACCGATGGTTTAGTCCTTGCACCAAGAATTCCTATATGAGTTTATTTAACTCATAATTAATTTGGTTCTAGCCTAACCGGCTTCGAGGCATCGATAGCCATCCTACTATACTTACTAGATATATTATCTCCTAGCTAGGGCCCACTAGCTTCTGTTGCGTGACCCTGATAACTTGGGTTACTCACCCTTCGTGTTATCCTTAATGTGCTATACATCACCTTTTTATCCGTCTATTATGGAAATGAGGTTTACTAAGCAAGTGTGGTATTCTTTTACCGTGTTTGAACTCAATGAGTCTAGATTCATAACCAGCTCTTGGCAATCTATTGTACATACTATTCGTGCTTCCACGATTATTCGCTAAGCTCATCCGACTTATTGTCGGGCAAAGTTAAGTCACTAATTTGTTGTAGTGCTTTCTCCGTTGTCAGTAGCTTCTGAGTCATATCAGTTATCCTGGTTCAGTACAAGTGTTCTTCACTTGTATGACCTTGCATTTCTATGCATCGGTCTTAGTGACTTTCTTAAGTCTCCTTTCACCTTTTTATTCCACTAAAATTCACATTTTGTGATTGTTAGTGTGTTGTACACTCTTCGTGCTTCATTGGCCTTAGGCCGCACAGTTTGTTGCTAAGCTTTCTTAGCTGGCTCATGCCATGTGTGTTGGTGAAAAGAAAGGTTTACTACGGTTTACATTCTCCATATTCCTAACTATCCCACTAGATCATTAGCTGCACAAGTGCAATACCAAAACACTCGGTCATACAGAGTGCAGAGGCGTAAACGCTTGGCAGTAAGTCACTTATGTGATAGAAACGAATATCTTGCATGTCTTCTCATACTTATACTCCGTGTCATTGACTAACTACTTCCTCATAGCGGTCGCTTGTTGCGCACCATGTTCTTACCCGTTATACGACATTATCTTACGGTCTCCGTACTGTGATAGCTTATCTTTGCTCATTGCCATTGTCGTTGGCACCATTTCCTTATGGTGTGAATACATCGGGGGTTTCCAATGTTCGCGTGTATGGCGGTTGTCGTAGCATACCGCAATATTATTATTTTAATGAGAAGGTGTTCTTCTTCCATTTAGGTTTTATGTGTAGGTTGGCTTACCTCACACTACTTCATCATTTATGATACAATTTACCAAGTGTCTTGGTTGACAATGGATTAAGTAATTTATCGGGTTACAAGCTCTCTTGAGTGTGGGTCATTCGTGGTGTTCAATGGGTATTCACATGGATTGTTCCTGACAATTATTGTCTTTCCAGTGCTGAGCATTGGTTATAGGCTCTAGCTGTGCAGTTTCACTTGTATGTACATCACCGGGACATCCCAAGAAACTTCAAGGGTTTTCTGGTCCCGTCCCCAACTGAGGTGTATTTTATCACTGATAGGTGAAAGTCCTTGTTGAGGGGTGTGTTTCCACTCATAGATCTCGTGATGAGGTTTATCATGTTCTTGGTTGCATATGGAGTATACTTACTCCTTCGAGCTTCGATGCTCTTAAGTGATGTGCTTCTACAGTCCATAGCCTTATAGGCGTAGTGGTTTTGAAATCTCTTTTCCTTGTTTGGTCGCCTCTTGGCAATATCTGTATGCGTAGGCTTAATGGTTATTGAGAAGGGAAGAAATAATGCCGGATGAGATTAGAAGCAAGTAGAGCATCCGGCCACTTTGGCCGGATGAGATTAGAAGCACGAAGAGCATCCGGCCGCTTTGGCCGGATAAGATTAAAGGCTAGTAGAGCATCCGGTCGCCCTCGCCGGATGAGAATAGGATGTAGGCAAAGCAAAACATCACCTGACCGGCCGCTTGTGGTCGGTCAGAGGTACTCAAAGAGGGGGTAGAATTGTACTTAAGCATGTAAGATACGGGCGGGCACCGAAGGGGCCAGGCCCAAAAAACTATAAATAAGGGTGTACCCCCATAAAATAAGACACGCGATATTTGGCAATAAAACTCAGATTCAACTCTAGCGGAAGCTCCCTTCTCTCTCTTTACTTTCACGAAACTCTGTGTCTGGAACCAGGTAAGGTAGGATGGAAGACTAGACCGAGTCGCACATGAATAGATGTAGTGTCGCGTAGGAATCGAATCCAGTTGTATTAGAATAAGGGAACTGTTTCATTTGGCGCCGTCTGTGGGAAACGAACAGCAAGAAGCAACCACGAGACCACCTAGAAGCAGGGGAGTAATCTACGACGATTCATAGTGGAAATCCTAAAGTAACTAACGACGTTTTTTGCAGGATCAAAACACGAAAGATGGCTCCGAGGTCAAAGAAAGCACTGAAGAAGGTTACCGAAGAGAACGATCGCTCGAACAACCACTCCGAAGGAAGAATGAGTTCGGAATTGCCAGAGGCCATCTCCAAAAAAGACCTTGAAGACATGCTGAAAGGATTAGTCAGATCTATTGACGAAAAGATCGTAGAAGGAAACGAAACCTTGCAGCAAGAATTAATGCAAAGGGATGAAGAGTACCAAAGAAAATGGGACGAGATGACGGAAGCAATTGAGCAGCTGAAAAACAAAGACTCCAAAGGAAGCAATGGGGAAGAAAGTAAGGATAGAAAGCGCGATTCAGTTGCTGACGAGGAAGAGATGGAGGAGGATGATCAAATAGATATGAGCTTATATCCCTTCTCAGAACGGATAAGAAAGGCGAAACTCCCGCCACACTTCGTCGCCCCGACAATTGAGAAGTATGACGGGACTGGAGATCCTGCTCAGCATATCAAGAAATTCATGTTCGCCATGAACACTCAGGGAATCAGCTCCCTCGCCCTCTGCAATCTGTTCCCTGGAACGCTTTCAAAGAGAGCATTGGGATGGATCTCCACAAGGCCACCGCAGTCCATCTCGAGCTTCAAGCAATTGACTGAAGACTTCCAGCAGTACTTTGCTGCAAGTAAAAGAGTTAAAAAAGAAACAATAGAGCTGATGGATATCAAACAGCGAAAAGGAGAAACTGTGAAAGAATATAGCGAGCGTTTCCATAAAAAGGTCGCGGAGATCGATGATGTTGATGAGAAGATTTTGATCAAAGCCTTTGGAAACGGCCTAGCCCAGCCTCGATTAGCTGGAAAAATTGCGACAAAGGCACCAAAGACTCATGGAGAATTAGCTGAAATGATCCATGATTTCTTGAAATCTGAGATAGCAGAGAACAAAGCTAAAGAGCTGGCCGATAGCTTCAAGGCTACAGGGGCACCAGAGAAGAAGGAAGGACTCGGGGGAAATGCCGGAAGAGGAGGCTCAAGGTACAAGCCATATTACGGCAAGATGATCGCCGGATCTTCCTCTCAGGGGTCACAGCACCAAGGAGCAAAGACTGTTGTCTATATTGACCCAGGGAAATATGCCGCTGCGGTAAGAGAGGGTTACCTTCCTCCGCCAAGGAAGCCGCCGCAGGGAGAAATCCCGGTTGCATTCTGCGAATTCCATGGAAATCGCAGTCATCGGACTGTAAACTGTGCTACCCTGGCCAAAGAGCTCCGAACCATTGAGGAAAACAAGAGGAAGGGAAAGCAACAGGCCGGAATGCAAAGGCAGTATGGTGGTCAACAGAGCAACGACCAGAATGTATCGCAAAGGCGGCAGGAGGAGGAAGTTCATCCCAGGCTTAACCCAGGGAAATCAGTGGGTATGATAACAGGTCTGTAAGGAAATCAGAGCAAAGGACTTCTCAAGAAGCAGGGATAGTCATAAATTGTTTCCTTAAAAAGTTAATGCATATAAGAATGAATTGTGAAAATCCAGCTACGAAATAAAAAGAATAGAAATCTCATTTTCGCGCGTTTTCGTTTACAATGCATATTTATTCCATATTCTGTTTACAGCAAAAACCCTCTTTTCTGAAAAGGAGAAAGAAGGCTAACAAAACTTTCTTTAAGAAAACTCACAGGGCTGTTTTCGGAGGTAGGGCCACTAACTCCTAGCGAAAGGAAAAGACACATTCACCAGGTGCATCAGGAGCTCCCAGAAAGGAAGGTTGCCAAGAAAGAAGGCTTTCCTCCAATTTTCTTCTCCGACGAAGATGAAGATGGAGTCCTATACCCACACAATGATCCACTTGTCATACGTGCACAAGTAAACGATCGAATGATGGAGGGAATTCTAATTGATAGTGGGGCCGGAGCAAATGTTATATCTGCCGAAGCAGTTAAAAAGCTGGAAGTGCCTGAGGACCAGATCAAGCCTTATTCGGCGGTCCTGGGAGGATTTGTGGGAGGTGTCTCTACCACATCTTCCGGCAGTATAAGCTTCACAGTAACCTTAGGCCAAGGAGATGAAAGGAGAACAGAGAGGCTCACAGCTTTTATCGTGCCGGGTCTTTCTGGATATAACATGTACCTCGGAAGACCGGGGATCAACGCTTTCAAGGCCATCCACAGCACTCATCACTTAAAACTAAAGTACTTAACCTCGAGTGGGAAGGTAGTCACGATAAGAGGAAGCCAAAAGATGGCCCGAATGTGTGAAGTCCGCATCATGGACAACCTTCCTAATGAACAGGTGGTTAAAACTGTGGGATCAGACAAGGAGTTCAAGGGAAAGTTACTTTCCTCCTCACGATTGGACCAGGAAGAGGGAGAATGTCAAACAACCCAAGACCCCCCTAAAGAGGTACATTTAAAAACTGACCCTTCTAAATTTTTTAAAATAGGAACTGCGTTTAACAGTGGGGAGCAAACTCACTTAATGAGGTTCCTGGAAAAAAGAAGGGCAACATTTGCTTGGAGCACAGACGAGATGCCTGGTATAGACCCAAGCGTTATCCGGCATGAGCTCAGGGTAGACCCAAAGCACCCGGCAGTCCGACAGAGGAAAAGAGTAATAGGGGAAGAAAGAGATTCAGCCGCACGAGCCGAGGTCCAAAAGCTCCTAAAAGCCGGATTCATCAGGGAAGTAGCTTACCCGCGATGGTTAGCTAATGTTGTCATGGTGAAAAAGGCAAATGGAAAATGGAGAATGTGTGTAGATTTCACAGATTTAAATAAGGCATGTCCTAAGGATTTCTATCCTCTGCCGTCAATAGATAGATTGGTGGTCTCGACTGCCCAGAGTTCTGTGTTAAGTTTTCTAGATGCTTTCTCCGGCTATAACCAAATAAAAATGAAAGAAGAGGATTCGGAAAAAACTTCCTTCATTACTTCAGCCGGAACATTTTGTTACAAGGTGATGCCTTTTGGCCTAAAGAATGCAGGGGCTACTTTTCAGCGAATGATCGACAAAGTGTTTTGTCAGCAAATTGCCCGAAATGTGGAAGCTTATGTCGATGACATAGTTGTGAAAAGCCCGTCAAAGGAACAACACATGAAGGATTTGGAAGAAACATTTGACACTCTGGATAAATACCAAATTAAGCTAAATCCAGAAAAGTGTGTGTTCGGGGTAACCAAGGGGAAATTTCTTGGCTTCATAGTGGGGCAACGAGGTATTGAGGTTGATCCGGAAAAAAGTCAGGCAATTCTCGACCTTTCTCCACCAAGAAATATCAAAGATGTTCAAGCTTTGAACGGCAGGCTCACAGCATTAAGCAGATTCTGCTCTAAGCTACAGGAAAAATCAATCCCATTCTTCAACATTCTAAGGAAGAACAGTAAATTCGAATGGGGACAAGAGTGTATAGAGGCATTTGAGAAGATCAAAGAAATGCTTCGGGATTTACCTAAATTAGGTGTACCTGCTCCAGGACAGGATCTATACCTTTATCTATCCGCAACAGATTGGGCGGTTGCAGCTGTCTTAATCATGGAAGAGAAAAAGGAGATACCAGTCTACTATACGGGCAAAATCTTGAGCCCAACAGAAGGACGGTACACTAATATAGAAAAAGTCTTGTTCGCACTGGTAGTGGCATCAAGAAAGCTACGACCCTACTTTCAGTCGCACCGAATCTTTGTCAGGACAAATTGGCCGCTCAAGCAAATCGCGAACAATCCAAATGCCTCCGGCCGGATGGTAAGCTGGACAGTAGAACTGACACAATATGAAATACATTTCATGCCCAGAACGGCGATCAAAGCTCAGGCCTTAGCAGATTTCATAACAGAAACAAGTTTCGCAAAAAATAGGGAACAAACTCAGAACCCATATGTCATCTTGGTCGATGGAGCTCGATGCAAAAATGGAGCAGGAGCCGGAATAGTGGTGCAAGCGCCGGATGGGCAAAGCTTGAATTACGCCTTCCGACTGAACTTTGACGTCACTAATAATGAAGCCGAATACGAAGCTCTTATCCAGGGTTTGGAAGTAGCCACAGCCCTAGGGGCGACAGGTTTCATAGAATGGATATCTTCCCTGTCTTCATACTTTTTCTTTTTTAAAAAAAAAATCTATATGAGATGATACTTATAAGAATATAACCTATTTTCTGACAGAGTTAGAGGTATATTCGGACTCTATGTTGGTAACGAGACAAAGTGACAACATCTACGAAGTTAAAGAAGAAAAACTATGGAGATACTTGCTAAAAGTCCAAGAGCTAAAGGCGAATTTCCAAAAATGCGAGTTAAAACATCTTCCTCGTGAAGAGAATGTCGAAGCTGATGCTTTGGCCAAGCTGGCAAGTATGGCCGAAAGGGTACCCAATGAAATATGGCTGGAAGTCAGAAATTCCCCAAGTATAGAAGGAGCTCAGGTGTTGGTGGTAGGGTCAGATGATCAAGGAGAATCTTGGATGACTCCGATTATAGATTACATACGGTATGGAAAACTGCCGGAAGAAGAAAAGGAGGCCAGGATAGTAAAAAGGCGGGCTGCATCATTCTTTATTGAGGATAACCAGCTGTATAAACGCTCTTTCGCAAGACCGGCTCTGAAATGTGTTACCATGGCTGAAGGGCAGAGTTAGTAAGAGAGATACATGGTGGACTCTGTGGAAATCACCAAGGAGAAAGAGCCACAACTCACAAAATCTTAAGACATGGGTACTTTTGGCCAAAGATGATGGAATGCTGTAGGGAATATATACAAAGATGCCGCAAGTGTCAAGAGCATGGAAATAGGATACACACTCCTCCGGCGGAGCAAAAATCTATTCTATGTCCAATTCCTTTTGCTATGTGGGGGTTGGACATTGTGGGTCCATTCCCGGAAGCCTCACCAGGGAGGTTCAAATTTATCTATGTAGCCATCGACTACTTCACAAAGTGGGTTGAGGCAATGCCTACTATCTCCATCACAGCTAGGAAATCGCAAGAGTTCATTTGGAAATATGTGGTGTGCAGGTTTGGCATACCAAAAGCCATAATAACCGATAACGGAACACAGTTCAATTGTGACAGCTTCCGAGAATTTTGTGAAGAATGGAAGATTGACTTAAGATTTGCATCGGTGGCACATCCTCAGGCGAATGGGCAGGTTGAGAATGCAAACGGCCAGATAGTAAAGGCGATAAAAAGAAAACTCGATACAAAAAAGGGGAAATGGGCGGAATTGCTGCCCCAGGTCCTATGGTCATACCGAACAACAGAAAGAGGACCAACGGGGAAACGCCTTACAGATTGACGTATGGTTTGGAAGCCGTTATCCCGGCAGAAATTGTGGTACCATCCATAAGGTGGGAATCATATGACGAAGAAACCAACAGTCAGGGAATACAGGACCATCTTGATCTCCTTGAGGAAACCAGGGCAGCCGCCGCAGTAAAAATGGCAAGGGATAAATCTAGGGTAGAAAGGTATTTCAATAGAAGGGTAAAGAGCGAAGTTTTGCCCCAGGAGAATTAGTTCTCCGAGAGGTTAAGCAACCAAAAAAGCTGGAACCCCAATGGGAAGGACCATATGTTGTACACCAGAAGACGGGACGGGCTTCTTACCGCCTGAAAAATAGTGAAGGATACGAATTGCCTCACTCCTGGCATGCTGAATGCCTAAAAAAGTTTTATGTGTAAAAACATTTCTTGTAAAAGCAATAAAATGAGGTATTCTTTTGAAGTGAAGTTTTTTGAAATATACTATCCGCCAACGAGCCGCAGCACCGGCCAGCGAGCCGCAGGCTATCATGCCTTGAAAGAAAAAGAAAGCACCCGCCAACGAGCGGCAGGCTATCATGCCTTGAAAGAAAAAGAAAGCACCCGCCAACGAGCGGCAGGCTATCATGCCTTGAAAGAAAAAGAAAGCACCCGCCAACGAGCGGCAGGCTATCATGCCTTGAAAGAAAAAGAAAGCACCCGCCAACGAGCGGCAGGCTATCATGCCTTGAAAGAAAAAGAAAGCACCGCCAACGAGCCGCACACCGCCAACGAGCAGGCTATCATGCCTTGAAAGAAAAAGAAAGCACCCGCCAACGAGCGGCAGGCTATCATGCCTTGAAAGAAAAAGAAAGCACCGCCAACGAGCCAGGCTATCATGCCTTGAAAGAAAAGAAGAAAGCCCCCCAACGAGCGGCAGGCTATCATGCCTTGAAAGAAAAAGAAAGCACCCGCCAACGAGCGGCAGGCTATCATGCCTTGAAAGAAAAAGAAAGCACCCGCCAACGAGCGGCAGGCTATCATGCCTTGAAGAAAAAGAAAGCACTGGCCAACGAGCCGCAGGCGATCACGCCTTGGAAGGATAATATTCGGCCAATATATTGAAAGCTGAAACAAAACTGATTAACAAACTGCAGGGTGATACAGCTAAAAACCATAGAGAACCAGCCGGAGCAAAAGTCCAAAGCAAAGCATCACCCGGCGGTGTAATTTACATAGGATAACTGCACATGCATCATTTTAAAAGGTAAAGGACAGGGGGAAAGAAACATCGCGGCAAATAAAAAAAAAACTTCCGGCTCAGAGGAAGTTGCTCCGGCAGACAAATAACTAAAATGATAAGATACAACTTGTATTTCTCCCAAAATTATGGGGTCGAGTCAACTGCAACATAGAATTGTGCGGCAGAAACAAAAAATACATGTCATAATGAGAACTTCTCTAAAAAAAAAAACACCTCTATTCTACACTATTCTACTGCCTTTGAAGTCTCTTTTTCAGCAGCTTCTTCTCCAGTGGTTAGTAGTCTATCGCCGCTTCCTGCTACACTCCCGGAAGACTTAGATCTTCTGGCAAGATGCTGCATCCCTCCGGCGGATGGTAGGATATTGCTTCCGGCAGGAAGGAATGAGGCCTCGCCAGCACCAAAGCATGTTTCTCCGGGACTGCGGCAGAATCTCTCAAGCTCTGAGAAGAAGTTGGATTTCTGAGCAACAGCTTTGAATTCCAACTTATTATATAGGTCATCATCCAATAATTCTCCTTTCTCGAGAGAGTGATCTGAGACGATCTGCTGGCAGATGTCAACCAACCGGCGGCACTGAGAAGCAAAAGACTCCTTTAGGTGGGCATTAATGGTGCCTTGCTTCTGTATCTCTTCCTGAGACTGCCGGGAGAATGTTCTAAGCCTGGTCACTTCAGATTCAAGAGTCAGGACTTGAGCACGGTATTTGTCACGTTCAGAATTGGCAACTGACAACTCCCCCTTGGCACGAGATATCCGTCCGCTCAACTGAGTGACGTGCTTCAACAAATTGGCAGCACTCATGCCTGGCCGGAACAAAAAAGAATAAGGTAATGAAAGAGCTAAAAAGAAGGGAAAAAGTTAAAGGCCCGGAAGTTTACCATGTCCTAATGGCTCAGTACTCTCCGCGTGAGAGCGGGACTTGGCTTCCTCTAGCTCCCTCACTCTCTCCTCCAGCCTCGCTTTCTCTCCAATGAGGATGGTCTTTTCTGCATCAAGAGCTTTTTTCTCTTTTTCTACAAGAGAATAATCCTGGAGCAGAGACTGCCTCTCTTGATCAAAAGAAGATCTTGATTGCTCCTCCAGCGCAGCTTTTTCTTCCAGCAAGCGGTCCTGCTCTTGCATAAGCTTCTCTTTTTCGTTCACAAGAGTTTCGTTCTCCCGCTTAAGAGTTTGATTCTCTAGCCCGAGCTCTTCAGCCTCCTGCTTGAAAGATTGGCCCTGCTGGTGGAAAAAGGCCTTCTCTGCCTGAAGATTATTCACCTCGCTCCGAAGGCTGTTTACTTCGTTCCGGTGTGCAGAAACAGTCTGATCCGGCGAGGAGTCCAGGTTAAACAGCGATCAAATTGGCAAAGCTATATTTAATAGGGCACAAGAGACGATTTTATACCTCTACCAACGTACTATCAGCCTCTTTGATCCGGCTCCTCAGAGTGAAATTCTCTTCCCGAATTTCTTCAGCTGCGCTTCATACTCATCACGCTGACGCTCGCACTCACGCCGAGACAACTGCAGGTCTTTGCTAATCGCCTCGGTCCTATCCTTCGCCTTACGGTCGATCTCATACTCGACCTGGTCGATGTAAGCGTCATGGGAAGAGCGGGTCAGCTTCAGCTCCTCCTCAACTCTATTGGCCCGGCTTTCCTCGTAGCGAAGGCTGGACTGGAGGTTGCAAAGTGAACTTCAACACTTTGGGCCATGGACATCACCTAAAAAAAAAACAGCAAAACAGCGCATAAATTCAGAAAATCCAAAACACAAGCAAGAAGAGGAACATAAGTGATGTGGATATCTACCTGAAAGATTCCCCCCCACATCATGTCGAACGCTTCTTCGGCTGGGATGGAATGCCGCATGATGGCGTCTGCTCCCCCATCCCCGGTCCGCAGCCTGTTCTTGGTAGCAGTGAAGTTCGCCGGAGGAGCAAAGATCCCGTCTGGATGGCCGGATCTCTTGATTGCCTCCTTCCAGATGGAGGAATACTTCGCAGCATCACAGTTTAGCAAGGGAAGAGGCTGCCCGCGATGATAGAACCACCCTTCCTTTTGGGAGGGGCCGGTGTAAGACTCCCGAGTAGGAGGAGGAGGTGAGGGGAGGATGAAGCTAATTGATCTTCCCTCTGCTCATTCTGGGGCCCTCTCTGCTCATTCTGGGGCTCAGAACCCTCCGGCATAGGACCCTCCGGCGCAGAGGAGGCCAGGTAATCTTCCCTTTGCTTACTTCGAAGCTCAGGGTCCTCCGGCACTGGCCGATACCCCTTTGCAATTTCTCTTGCTGCTTCCACGGCCGCAGCAACGTCGACGTAAATTGACCCTGAAGCTTCACGGTCGCCGGAGGTTTGTTTTTCTTCTAGCTCTGTGGCCTTGGGCTTTGACGTAGTTTTCTTTTTTAGCTTTTTTCTGGCAGGAGCAGCAGGAGCCGCTGTAATGACAAAACGTAGTTAGGACCAAAGGGAGCAAAGTACTGAAACTAAGAAAAGTAAAAGGGTAGAAGAAAGCGTCAAGACAGCCGAAACCTTCTTTAGCCGAAGGGCTGACGTGAGGTCTGTGGCCCCCAAGGTATTTTCTTGAGCTGGATCTGAGGAAAAGTAACTCGTCAAGTCAGGAAATTGCTCGCAAATGGGGGTCGGATGACCGGACTCCCGCCCCGGGCGGAAACCAAGGTCCAAACCCGAACCAGGGGTAAGTGGAAGAAAGACACGCTGCCCAGATTTGGGGCTTACGTGCCATGTACCTGGCAATCCAGCATCAGCACGTTCAGGAGACTCAAGCCGCTTCTTTTTCTTCAAATTACCGGCTTGGCCACCTTCAGCCTCTCGTCTGGAACGCTTTGCCGGAGTAGCATCCTCCACCAAAAGCTGCTCAGCCGTATCAATGGCCGCATCCAGCGTGTCGTAGTAATCAACTTTCTCGCCCCCACACTTGTAGGTGACAAAGTTCCAGTTATGGAAAGGACCAATTTTGTCCCCCTTCTGGAAGAAATCTGCGGCAAAACACCCAAACAATAAGGAAACCAGAAAGAAGCGACGGAATAAAAAGAAAGAAGGGAGCTTACTATGAAATGTCTTCAGGGAAGACAAGCGTTCTTTCGTGAAGAACGCCTCCACGGTCGGCAGTTTCTTGTTTACTTCCCTAAGGGCCTTCGCAATAGGAATTTCAGCCGGAGGAACCTCGGGGCTGACTAACTGACCTTTTCCGGCCTCAGCAGCGTATGGGATGCCCAGCACTCTGCCGGAAGGAGGAACGACGACGAACCACCGCGACCCCCACTCGTGAGCCTTTCTGTAGTCAAAAAGAGAGTACCCACTCTTCGCAATAAGGGTTAGGCTCTCAGGGTCCTTCCTAACCGAGAAAAATCGAACGAAATCGGTACCCTCCGGCCGAATCTTGATATCGTCGCAGATAGAGGCAAAAGCGTGGAGGTGTGCAATGGCTTTAGGATGGAGATGGGCAAGGGAGCAGCAACGACGGAGAAGGAACCCTAGCACGAAGGGGTGTGGGGGAATGGTCAGACCAGATCGAAAGAAGTCGGCATAAACGACATACCCACGACCAAAATCGTCGTTAGGGTGAGATTCAGAGGATGGTAAAAAAATTTTGTGCCGAGTGGAGCTTCAACCCCCTCGAGACAATTACAGAGGGAGGAGTAGTTGAGGGAAGAGGGAAAAGGTTGGCGCCCAGAACGGAAGGGTCTTATCGGCTTCAGATACGAAGGGCGAAAGCCGTTGGAGGATTGGGAGCCTTGAATCGCTCCGATGGCGGAGGGGAATTTAGCAGCAAGCTTGCTCTGTTTAGAAGAAGAAGAAGCCATTGATGAGTTGAGCACGATTTGAAGAGCGACGACGGCAGGAAGGCAAAGGAAAAAAGAAGTTGAGAGAGCAGGCTAGTGGAGGAAAGAGAAGAAGACTTGGAATGTCGGGCTTTAAGGGAAGTTTTCTCCCGCTCAAATAAATACATATATATATGCGAACAAAAGTAACCTTTTTTAACAGGGGAAGAGAAAAGGTCGCACGCTTCTTAAAGACGCTACCGACGTCCAGTCGAAAGAACGACTGCACATTCTACATCGGTAACAAGCGGAAAATTCGAAAGAAGAATACACTGAGGCACGAGCTGCGCACATGACCAACATAAAGTTCCTTTTCTCCGCATAGGGAGAAAAAGAACTTGTGGGACTGAGATAAGGAGGCAACAAAGCTGGAAGCGATCAAAGAAGGGGCAGGGCCCCAGAACTGGCCACGGGCAGTCGCAAAATTATCCACCAAAGCACGAGGCACAGAAGTTCTATTTTTTCTTCTCCAAGTTCAGAAAAAAAGAACTTGTGGGACTGATGAGAAGGGAAGAAATAATGCCGGATGAGATTAGAAGCAAGTAGAGCATCCGGCCACTTTGGCCGGATGAGATTAGAAGCACGAAGAGCATCCGGCCGCTTTGGCCGGATAAGA
>JAIOTZ010002430.1:0-17791 GCA_023374045.1 Limonium bicolor
GTCAAATGAGCATGTTTTTAGGGTGTATTTCATATGTTTAATCAACACTTTTCATGTTCATTTCTCCACTCTAGCTTGTTTTCCTCTAGTTTTGTGTTCATTGGTGTTTTACACATTTATTGTTTTAAACAGGAGGTAACATTCTAGGAGTAAGTAGACGAAGAGAGGAACGCGTGGGCGCAAACGGATCCAAAATCGGAGTTAAAACGAAGAAGATACAGCGTTTTGAAGTTAGCCTGACTCCGACCGACCTTAGGACCGACCTTGCAAGGTCGGTCAGTCCAAATTTTGCCCAGATTTGCGTTTTTTGAAAGCTACTGGAATCGACCGACCTTAGGACCGACCTTGCAAGGTCGGTCGAACTTAAAAACGCGCCCGAAAATCGCTACTGACTCCGACCGACCCTAGGACCGACCTTGCAAGGTCGGTCGGGTCGAAAATTAGCCCAGATCTGCGTTTTAAAACGGGGAATTTTGGGGAAAACTTCCCCATTCTCATTCAGCTTGGTTCCGCCCCAAAACGAGAAAATAGGTGATTCCAAGGGAGAAAAGAAGAGAAGAAAGAAGAAGAAGAAAGAGAAGGGAGGAGAAGAGAAGAGAAGCTCACCTCCTTCCAAGCTCCATTAATGGCTACTTCTATCCCTTGCTCTTTTATTTTCTCTCCTATGGCTGTGTAGAATCATTTGTAGCTAGGGATTGGGGATTTTGTCCCAAAATCCCTAAACTCCATTGTTGAATCTTGAACTTGTGTTTGTGCTTTATTTTAGTCTTTGAGCTTAATGAAGATGATTATTGAGTGTTTATGACTTCTAACTTGTTGCTCATGATTTAGGGATTTGTTAAGGGTTTTGCTCAATTTGTCTTCTATGTGTTAAATTGGTTGTTTGGCCTACCGATTAGTTTAGCATTATTGTGGGATTCTATCAAAATGATATTCTGAGATAGAAACCTAAACCGTTGGGACTAAATCAATGTTAGCCGATTTTCAACTGATTTTGAGATGAGGTTCTCATTGCAACTTAGGGTAAATTGTGCTTAATGCTACCAATTGACTAGGTACTTGGAAGAACCGCCAGGTTCCAACTCCGTTGGTTAGGATTAGTAGACCTTGATTAGGCTATTAGTCAATTTAGTGTTCCCATTGTTTAGCCATGAGTTCGAGGGTTGACCATTGGTAGTAAAGCGGAGATGGGTGCAAATACCCATCCCGAGCTACACTTATCCTAGATAGTTAGTTTAGTGTTTATTGCTTTTCTTTATTTCTCCAATTTATAACCCAAAAAACCCAAAAACCCATAATTTACATTTATGCACTTTTGTATATCCTCTTGCACATTTACTAAGCTTATAATTAACTAGATAGTTACGAAGTCCCTGTGGATACGACCTTGTTGTACTACAATGATTGAGTTCACTGCCCATAGTTAGCAAGATAGTTTCAACACTGTTTTGCTCAACAAGTATATAAGTAAATTATTTAACAGCTACTTTCAAATACTTACAATTTGGTTAGCCAGTTGTTCCAATCGCAGAATTAGGAATATCTTCTGACCTTCGCTGGTCGTTGTCTGGCGTCCCAGTATGTACATCTGCACCCTCCTCGCTTCAGAGACATCCTCGATCGGGAATTCACTTCCATCCTCGTTCCTCCGTGTCAGCAAACCAGCTTCTTTCCACATGTCGAGGCTGCCCACATATCCCCTTCGTCCCATGGTGTGGGGGTAGAGATTAGCTTCACGGTTTTGCCGTGCTTGTTTCTTGTATTTGCTGTTAAGAAAGTACAACAGAAAATTAATTAGAAAATCAGGGATAAAGCATTATGAGCATTAATTAAGAAAAGAGTACACACAAACATACCCTGAACTCGGGGGTGGCGTGCCGCTCAACGAACTCCTTCCACTCCTCTCCTCTTCAGTGATCATGCCATTGTACACAACATACGGCGGAGGCTCACGTGGGGCACCCTATTGATCCAATGCTCAACCAAGTAGTGGCGGAATGATTGCTTTGCCGGACACCAAAGAAAGACGGTCTTCTTCACTTCTTCTGGATCTTGTATCGTTCTTGCCCTTCTTCCAGATGGTCTCCTTAACTTCTTCTGGACTTGTTTCCATGTGTGGTTGATGCAGCAATGTGATCTGGTCAGAGTCCCTAGCATACTAGCGAATTTTGACCTGCTGCCCCCACCATACCTCCCATACTGTCCCAAGACTAATCTGATCCGGTTTCTACAGTTTTCAACCCACGGGTCGGACCTCTACCTCTGGGTCTCTAAGTAGCACTCGTAGAAGGTGCACTCATGGAAGGGCCAACAGCAGCAGCGACAGATGTAGATGGGCCAATAGCAGCAGTGGCAGATGAAGATGGGCCAACCGCAGCAGCGGTAGAAGGAACCGGTACCATTTGCTGCTCATTTTCCTCCTCACGACAAAATAAATCGAACTCTTCATTAGGGATGGCAATGGGTGACGGGTGCCCGTTTCACCGATCACCCGACCCGAAAAAACGGGTGAAAAACCCGAAAAAAACGGGTGAAAAACGGGTGACGGGTGAACGGGTTCGGGTGACGGGTCGGGTCGGGTGAAAAATTTTCACCCGGTCACCCAACCCGTTCACCCGCATATATAATATATAAAAAATAATATTGTATGGTTAATTAGTAATATGACCAATACGGCACCCTAACTTTTCTCTCGGTTCTTTTGCTTCTCCTTCTCTTCACTCTTCAGTATTCACGCGGCGGCCAGACTCCAGAGGAAATTTCATTCCACGGTTCCACCATACTCCACTCAACCAGACCCAGTACTCACTAGTCTACTCACGCCACGCCTGCATCTTTCATGCCTGGCTGCATATCACAATCACAAAATTTCAACACTGAATCACTCACTCACCACCACCGTCCAAAGTCTGAAGTACTGAGCCCTGCATCTCGCTCACGCGGTCACGCCTCACTGCCACCAGATTGAAGACGCTTCTGCATATTCACGGCGTCAGTTAGTGACGAATTTGCACACCATCACCAGATTGAAGACGGGGCTGAACAAGAACACGGAACACAATCGTGACTCTCGCTCATTCTACAATCGGAAGTAGGTATTATATTCGAACACTTTTTTTCTCTTATCTGTTTCAGTTGGATTTTGCTTTCAGTTAGGCTCGGTGCAATGTAATCGATTTGTTAGTTTGTTTCTGAGTGAATATACTCGTTTCTGTTGGATGGAGAAAAACAAGTCTGTTTCTAGATTTGGTTGAATGTACTCGATTTCTAGATTCTGGATTTCGGTTGAAATTTGTAATTTGTTTGATTCAGTGCAACCGTATAAGTATTAATCTGTCCTGAAATATTGTAGTTGTACGTATGTATGTAGCAACTCGTTTCTGTTGGAGATGTATGTATGTATGTAGCAGATTACAAGGCGGACATTTCTGCTTGTTTGTCGTAGTCAATTGATAAATTGAAGAGAATTAAAGGTTGCATTGTGGAAGTAGTAAGTAGTGCCGGTTTAATGTTTTGAGGAGACATAACTTAATTTCTGGGATGTATGCTAATTTTGGTCTGACGGACAAGATACAACATCCAACATGCCACTGTTTTTTTTCTGTTCTGTTGTTGTATATGTACAACATCTACTTTATATTCCCTCTTTGATAATTGATACTATAACTGGTTGTAGCACGAAACCAGATTTTAAAGCCGGTCCAATTAGAATTAGACACAACCTTATATATAGATCAAAACCCTATTCTTGGATGGTAATCATTTCACTAATCATAGAAGTCTCTGCTGCATGTATGAACTGAGCAAATCTTATTTAACTACACATATATTGGTCTAATGTTAGCTTATGTTGTATTCATAATGATCCTGATGTTTGAATGTCATTATGCATGTGTGCATCATGAGTGTATAAATCGGTTTCTGAATGGTATTGATTAAGGAGTAAGATCAATAAAATAATCAGGCTGTTGTTCTGAGAGTGTGGTTGTCTGTATGTGCAACCTATTTGCTCTGTTGTGTACTCTTTTGCAGGTTTTGATTCTGACACGATTAGGTATAAAAAGTTGTGGTACTTCTTTTTTCCTTTCATTGTTCTGAGAATTGTCTTCTATGTGGGTTACATACTTGCCATTTAATGCAGATGCAAATTTGATATCACCAACAAGAATCATCAGGTTATTTGTGATAATTTGAGTTTTGGGAAATTTCATGATATACCCCTGAGGTTTGAGCGAATTTTACGAGATACTCCCGATGTTTTATTTTCATTACGAGATACCCCCGAGGTTTCATTTTTTTTACGATATACCCCTGAGGTTTCATTTTTATTACGATATACTCCTAAGGTTTCAATTTTATTACGAGATGCCCCTCAGTTCGGATTCTATATATTATATTTTTCATATCCTCATTTTACCCTCACCCCATATGCCCCGCATGGATTTATGGTCAAATTTTTTAAAAATTTAAAATATGAACAAAATGCACAGAAAAATTAAATCAATTTAAATTTAATTCAATTTTAAAACAAAAAAAATAAATTAAAAAATTAAACTCTTAAAAAGTTTAAAATAAATAAAATGACCAAACAACAAAAATAAATAATCTATTTAAAAAACTTATATTGTTACATAATTTAAAAACTATTATAGCAATTATATTTAAAGAACAAAAAAATAATTTTTATACTTATTTTTCTAATTTAAAATAATGATTTTTTCTATGTACTATATGAAATTATTGCTTTTAATATTCTTCATATTATTGTTATACTTTTTACAATTAATACATATCGTAACTCCTTAACAAGTTATGTTTATTTTTCAAAATAATTACTTTTTATTTTTTAGTCATTTCTATCTATTATTTTTTTTTTTATGTTTATTTAATTATATTCATTTTTAATATTGATTTCAAATTTTATATGAAATTTAATTTATATGAGCATTTTATTTAAGTTTCAAATTCAAACAAAACTTTGACCATATATCCCTTAGATTATTGCGGAGCATATGATTTTGAGCCACCGCTATAATAGTTTTTAAATTATGTAACAATATAAGTTTTTTAAATAGATTATTTTTTGTTGGTTAGTCATTTCTATTTATTTAAACCTTTCATGATTCTAATTTTTTAATTTGTTTTTATACTTTTATTATGTTTTTTAAATTGAAATAAATTTTAATTGATCTTTAATTTTTATGTGCATTTGTTCATATTTTAAATTTTTTAAAAATTTGACCATAAATCCATGTTGCGGGGCATATGGGGTAAGGGTAAAATGAGGATATGAAAAATATAATATATTAGAATCTGAATTGAGGGGCATCTCGTAATAAAATTGAAACCTCAGGGGTATATCGTAATGAAAATGAAACCTCAGGGGTATATCGTAAAAAAAATGAAACCTCGGGGGTATCTCGTAATGAAAATGAAACATCGGGGGTATCTCGTAAAATTCGCTCAAACCTCGGGGGTATATCGTGAAATTTCCCTTGAGTTTTTTATATAGGCTCTTGTCTGTTTGTAACTGCAAAAGGTAGGAACCTAGAGAACTCTATCTAACCAGCTCCGGAAATGAACTACACTAAAAAGTTTCCATCAGATTAAGGACAACCCATTGTCATTTTCAATTACGTGCAACCTCATCATACATAACAGGCAAAACAGATTTCTTTCACTGTTATTCAGGTATGTTAGAATATATGCTGTTCATGTATCTGCATCAAGTACTGAGATTGTAGAAGGAAAACTTGCCACGGGAAGCCGTAAGCTGTTTTTTAAGGTTGGTGGGCCATCAACAAACACTGAAGCTTCCGACGAGCAGGATGGTGATGATTTTGAACCTGCACGAAGACAAAAAACTCCATTAAGGATATCACCACGCAGTAGAAGGAATGTCATGCCAGGGCCAACTTTTTGATCACCGTACACTGATGAGTTAATACCTGAGGCTTTTGTACATGAAGAGGACGCTGAGATGTCCAAATTTATTTGGCAACTTCAAGACAAAAAGTAAGAATCTTTTCAAAATTATGCTCTGATGTAGCATTAGTTGCTGATATTTAGTAACTGAGTTATAATATATTATGCGTATGAGGCTATCAATAGTAGGAGTTTGAAGTATTAGGCATAGTTTTGTGTTTCAATTTATATGTAGTTGGTAAATGTACATGCATCATGATCTGATATGTTGATGGTCTTCTGTTATATGTAGGTTTACTGCCGTTGAAGATGGCACTTATGAACTCAGTTTGCCGGAATTGCACCGCTTAAAAGGAAATGGATGGATTAGCAGCGAGAGTATATCCAAGTGTTCACAAATATGCTTAATATTGAGAATTTGGACCCACTTATGGTTGTTGACCCACCTATATTGAGAAGACCAACGAAATTCTGGTTTCCTCCTCACACTGTTGTAAGTATTTGGGCAAAACCTATGTTGTACATTAGCTATTGGCGATTGAGTAATTATACATGTCTCTGTTATGTGATATCATTTCATGATCTGTATTTAACTATTGATAGTGGCAGCGTATACGAAAACGCAAAACCCGAAGAAAAGATGTTAGTACATACGTATATATAGTTTGAACAATGTCTTTATTTTTTTAATTATTATGTAATTCTATATTTTCAATGTTTTTTTCCTTTATAGGGAGATAATTCAGGTGAAGATTTCATGGGTCTCATTTGAGGTCATTGACTATCTCTTATAGGTATTACAATGTCTACATGGACACTATTTTTGTTTGTATATGAATAATGAGATACTCATTTTGGTTTTACTCTTGTAGGTATTACAAGATTTTTTTATATGTTATTGATCTCAACTCATTGTCTTGTTGATTGTGAATAGGAGGATGAGATTCTTCAAGTGAGAAGATTAGTAGTATTATTTTGAATATTTCAAAACTAGAGGCAAAATGTGATGGCCTTCTTTTATTATACATTTGTTGAGATGATTTAGAATATTTTGATTAGTTTCCATGTTTTGTGATTATTTGATGTAATATGTGTTATTAAACAATTATGGGTGTTTTTAGCAAAAAAACTAAATTTATATTCGTGTTAAAGACTATAAAAGCTTGCTGGAAAAAAAATATAAACGGGTGATAACTTTTCGGGTGACGGGTCGGGTCGGGTGAGACCGGTGAAAAACGGGTGACGGGTCGGGTAAAGCGTCACCCGACCCGAACCCGACCCGTTGCCATCCCTACTCTTCATCAGCCATGTCCGGATCAGCCATGCCTGCAAGGATTGAAATACAATTTGAATTAAATTAAGCATTTCATAATGGTCATATACAAGCAAGAAATAAAAGAGTGTTAATTTCATATAAATTTTTATAGCAATAACTTACATACACCATTATCTCTCAACCCACATTCCCTCGTTATGGTCTGATCGTATATACTCACGATGACCTGTGACCTCAGCCTCTTCCAATGAAATAGGAACAGTTGGAGGTTCATCTTCTGCATCATACTCATCCTCATCAACCACACCATCCACACCAACTATTCCTCTTCTCCCTTTAAGCACAACAGACCATCTAGGATTACAGGGATCAGTTACATAAAATATCTGCTTAACCTTCGTCCCAACAACGAATGGCTCAACCGTGGGAGTAGCTCTAGACAGATCAACCAGTTTCATACCATGCTCCTCCTCACAGTAGCCATGATTGTTGTTAACCCAGTTACAGCGGAAAACACACATTTCGTAGCTGTTGTAGTCCAATACCCAGATGTCTTGTATAACACCGAAATATGATTGTTGTACTGAGACTGGACTATGACCCACGACACCGATGTCATATAAGTTTTGATAAGCTTCAAGCTCTACACCACTGTTTTGATTCGTTGACTTCTGATCCTGACGTTCTGTGAAAAAGGTGAATCCGTTGACATCGTACCCCTCATAAGAAATTACATCCAGATTTGGTCCAAATGCAACTACTTTAATCAGTTCAGGCACATTCGTGGACTGATCGGACAACACTCTGTCTTTGAACCATCGGACAAATGTCCTATTCTGCTCATTTTGTAGTCTAACGTCACTCATGTTTGGATATTGTGCTCTTAAAACACACAAGTGTTCATCAAAGTATGGTTCAACATCTTCAAGATGACTTAGCACAACTAAATGAGCTTTGTTAAGAGTGTCTATGTCAATTCTTTTCAGTTTCCTTCCAACCGTGCCAACACCCTTCAATCTGCCCTCGTGTCTAGAACGTGGAAGTCCAATGGTATCGACACCTTCTAGGTAATTGGTGCAGAAGTCTACAACTTCCTCTGTGATAGTGCCCTCTATAATACTACCCTCTGGGTGACGACGGTTCTTCATTTTCTTCTTCAGGACACCCATGTACCTTTCGAACGGATACATGTAGCGAAGGTACAAAGGACCACACATCAGAATCTCTCTTACAAGATGCACGAGGAGATGTATCATTATGTCGAAGAACGATGGAGGAAAATACATCTCCAGCTGGCACATTGTCACAATAAGATCCTTTTGTAATTTAGACAGAGTGTCCACATCAAGAACCTTAGACGAAATGGATTTGAGGAAGACACTGACGTTTGTGATTGTGTGTCTGACAGCATCCGGCAAGATCCCACGTAGTGCAATTGGCAAAAATTCTTGAAGTAGGACATGATAATCGTGAGATTTCATTCCTACTAATTTGAAATCTGTCATGGACACTAGGTTTCTTATGTTTGAGGAGTAACCTGATGGCACCTTGATGTTGTAAAGGGTACTGCATAGACTATGTTTCTCTTCTTTAGACAGAGTGTGACAGGCAGGAGGCAAGAATGTGCGTTTTCCACGTTCTTGCGGGCCAAGCTCTGTGCGTATGCCCAACTCAATTAAATCTTTTCTTCCTTTCAAATGATCCTTTGTCTTTCCTTTTATGTTCAAAAGGGTGCTAGTGATACTTTCACCCACGTTCTTCTCGACATGCATCCCATCGATACAATGTCTAACCTCCAGATGCTGCCAGTACTGTAGTTCCCAAAATATTGATTTCTTTTTCCAGACACTTTTTTCACCACTTTTGGTTGGCGGCCCGAAGTTGTTCACAATATTATCCAACTTTTTGTAAATCTCTGTACCTGTCAAAGGCTGGCGCGCCACGCTGTGATCAGTTTTCCCATCGAACTCTTTCGCCATCTTTCGATACTTATGTCCTTTTGGAAGCATTTTTCGGTGGCCCATATACACGGTTTTGCCACTATGTTTCAAGCGAATGCTACAAGTGTTTTCACCACAAATCGGACACGCCAACGCCCCCTTGATTGAATAGCCTGAAAGATTACCATAGGCGGGGAAATCATTGATTGTGCAGTACAACATAGCACGCAAATTGAAGTCCTCTTTACTGAATGAGTCGTAAACCGTAGCCCCTTCATTCCACAAGAGTTGTAGATCCTCTATCAAAGGTTGTAGGAATACATCAATTTTGTTGCCCGGTTGCTTTGGACCCGATATTAACAAAGACAACAAGATGTGTCTTGGTTTCATGCATAACCACGGCGGTAGATTGTAAATAACCAAAAGCACAGGCCAGGTACTGTGTATGCTACTCAAAGTACCGTAAGGGTTCATCCCATCCGTGCACAAGCCTAGCCTTAGGTTTCTCGGTTCGTTACCAAACTCAGGAAATTTTACGTCTATGTTTCTCCACTGTGGTGCATCAGCGGGATGTCTCAATCTGCCATCCTTTTTCCTGTGAACTGAATGCCACCGAAGATTCTCTGCGTCTTTCTCAATGGAGAACAAACGTCTGAACCTTGGAATGATGGGCAGGTACCACAGTACCTTAGCTGGTGAACCTTTCTTACTACCGCTGATGTGAGTTTGTTTTTATACCGTGACGCTCCACATGCTGAACAGCTTTCAGCAAATTCATCCGATTTCCAAAACAGCATGCAACCATTTGGACAAGCATGAATTTTCTGGTACCCCATACCCATTGGGCACATCAGTTTTTTGGCTGAGTACGCAGTCGTTGGTAAAACGTTGTCCACCGGAAGAACGTATTTCAATAGTTCCAGGAGGTCAGTGAAACTTACGTCGCTCCAGCCATGTTTCGCTTTCAAGTTGAATAGCTTGAGGACGACACTCAACTTGCTTAACTTTGTAGGGTCACACCCGGGGTACAACGGTGTTTTGGATGAATCCAACAAATTTTCATACTTGTCTGGCGTGTTAGAGTAATGTCGTTCCACATCTTCGAGCATAGTCTCAATGTCATCATCCCAGAAATCTGGCTCAACGTTCGCTGTAACGTCTTCTGGATCACCAGCAACTGTATCATCTCCAAGTTCTGTTTCTGTGTTTGCCTGACCATTATCCCCTTCGTCAGGCTTAATAACATCGAACGCACTCTGACCATGCCATCGGATTATGTCTTGGAAATCTTTTGTAAAACCGCGGCGGATCAGATGTTCCTTAATTGTTTCAACGCCGCGATATCTCAGATTGTTTTGGCAGTCGATACACGGACAAAATATGTATCCCTTGTCTGTAGGTTTCAGATTGTTCGCCAACACCGTGCATAACTTATCAACTCCTTCTAAAAACTTGTCGTCCAAATTTCCGCTGTAAATCCACGAACGTTCCATCTCCTTCTAGCTATTTATATGAAGGCAGCCATTTCATACCGTCACCCGTGGCAGAGTCTTTACACTTTTGTATCTTATCAACCTAAATCCATCCATGAGTATTAAATCCCACCGGTGAACGTGTTTTTAATATGTAATTTATTGAAAATTTCGGCAGCATCTCCCTACAGTTCTTCAAATGCACGATATTATGATATTAATCAATAATATATGCATTCGAAGAACAATAAAGAGATACTGCTGAAATAATCAATAAAGTACATATTAAAAGCACATTCACACCCTAGGTGTGAGATTTAACAATCGTGGACAGTCCCGACAGGGACTGCCGAAGATATACCTCTATTAGGTATATCTTGGGCGGATAACTATGTTTGGTAGTTTGTCAAATATTATATGTATATATAAATCTTACCTCTGGTAGACGATTAGCCGATGCTAAGACGGTTGAGGTCGGAAGCCTAAATAAAGTCGTAGTCCTGATGCATAAATGAAAAACGACAACATTAGAATTCATCAAAAAATCAAGGTTAAATGCTAGCTAAACCGCGGAAAAAAATCGACAGCATCTCCCCTATATTTCTAACGTCTCCAAATCAGTTTTATCAAAGTCAAATTCGCACGCACCATCTAGAACTGGTAACATACATAAACTTATCTTCTTCTACTGTAAATGAAGTTTATTTATGACCTTCTCTGCAGTACTTCAGATTGAAGGACTGAAACTAGTCATTCTAGAACCATTAAAATACCGAAACTCATCTTATTCTTTCTGGTGGTTATAACAATAGCATTGTTGATTCCTGTCACAGCTTGTGAATCAAACAGAGAGCATCTGGCATAGCAGATTGAGCAGTTGAAAATGAGCTATTTTCAGGAATCGGTAATATACTTGAACTTACTTTCTTTCCTGTGGCAGTTTTAAGTAGTAGCATTTTTAAAACTACACTATTATGTATTAATTGTAATACTAAATGCTAAGAATAAATAAATACAGCAGTTTACAGTTTGGTTTGCAAAATTACCGTTACTAAGCACCGAAGTGGGCAAGTAGTGTAGAAATCAGCCCACGAACTAGGTTGCAATTAACTGTGAATCTGGGCACAAATATATGAACAAGGTTAGAACATTTGCCATTACACTCTCAGGATTCGATACAAACGAGGTTAGAACTTGCAATCGAAATGCATGTATATGAACAAAGTTAGAAAAAAACGACAATCAATCGATCGCATACCCAATACGCGATAAAGACGTCGACGGTGAGACCAGTGGTAGATGGGTGGTGACCGGCGGCGATGGGAGTGACAAAGGTGGTGGGAGCGACGGCGGCGATGGCCGTTAGCAAGGTGACGGGAGAGGAGGCGATTTCAGTGAGGAAGATAGCGCGAAAGAGAAGAAGAGTTACTGTAGTACAGTGTGCAGAGTAGGCAAATGTTTAAAAGGACTTTAGATTACGGTTTACATGTAAACCGTAATCTAAAGTCACACTTTAAATGACGGTTCCTAAAGAACCGTAATCTAAAGTCACACTTTAAATGACGGTTCCTAAAGAACCGTAATCTAAGTGTAACGAAATTAAATAAAAATAGCGCGAAAATTATTTGGCATATGCTGGTTTCAAACATAGGTAACACATTAATATAAAGTTTTTATTAATCTAAAATACACTGGTAAAACGACGTCGTTAACTGTAATTTAGATTACGCGTGGAGTCGAAAAAATCAAATAATACGGGAAATATTTGGCGTCAGGTCAAAACGACGTCGTTGACCATCAGTCGGAGGTAGGCGCGCCTTTTTCAGGACGGACTTTAGATGACGGTTATTAGTGAAACCATAATCTAAAGTTCGTTGACCGTAAAGCACGCGTCAACACGGGACTTTAGATTACGGTTTCACTAATAATCGTCATCTAAAGTCCGTCCTAAAAAAGGCGCGCCTACCTCCGATCGATTATTGATTACGGTTAGTTCAATCATCGTCGCTAATTAATTCCGGCCTTCCTATTAATCACGGTGTCTATTAAAGTCGTGATTAAACCACCGTCATTAAAGGCTCGCGTTCCACCAATGGCTTGGTTAGGTGAGCGGGAGTGATGATAGTAAATGGCTTGCTGGGTTCGTGAGGGTTGGGAAGATGATGAGAAGTGTCAGCCATAGAAACAAGGATAAGAGAATGAAGGAGGCGGAAGACGGCGTCTCCCAGAAAAGAAATAAAAATAAAGAGAGAATCGGTTAAGCTCTGATACCATGTACAAGAAGAATGAGAAAAACTATTTTCCTTGCATAGATAATTACACATATTTATACAAGGAATTAATAAACAGAAAGAAGAGAAGAAGTAGCTAACAGATCCTAGAATTTAGTAGACTAACATTGTGATGCAACTACTTCCTTGAGACTAGGACAATGTAGTTACTTAAAGAAATATGAAAATCTATGTATTGTTAATACTTGTAAGTCTTGAAACTCCTCAAGACTCTTTCTCCCATTTTCAGCAATTGCCTCATCCAACAAAATATAATCATCCGCAAAGAACCAACATGCACTCTCAGGCATGCCCCTAAACTCACACCTTACAAACAATTAATCTTCATAGTCAATCGAAAGCTGGAGGACAGTGTTTCCATACAATGGAATAACCAATTGAACCTAACCGGTAGATTTGATTGAGTGAATTGTTACAATTAAACTGATTCTGATAATGTTTATTAATTTTATATATCAAGCCACCAACTACACTAGTAGAAAAAATATTTTTAATGACGGCGTTTAAACCACGGTTAAATGGAAAACTGTGGTTTAAAGTTTATAAACCACGGTTTTAAAAGAAACCGTCGTGTAAGGTGCATACCAGAGCGCATATACCACGGTTTTTCCGGAACCGTCGTATATAGGTTAGTTATATACCACGGTTTTTAGGGTAACTGTGGTATATAGTACATGCCGGAGTGAATATACCACGGTTCTTAGAGAACCGTCGTATATAGGGTTTCTATATACCACAGTTTTGTCAAAACTATCGTTTTTAGTCATGGTCAAAAAACTTTAAATGACGGTTCCTTGTTACAACCGTGGTATATAGTCTAAGCGGGAATTCAAATTTTCCGCCGAAAATTAACGCGGCTCTTTCTCTTTCTCTTACACCCGGACATATATTTTCTCCTCACTCTTTTACAACCTACACTGTCGAACATGGATGCTCTGCAACTCTTCCTTCTTCTTCTTCTTCTTCTTCTTCTCTCTTCTTCTTCTTCGCGCCTCTATAATTTTTTCAACCCACCGGCGAACATGCATGCTCTTCGCCATAACTGGAAAACAAGGAACACATGTTGCGCCTCTGTAATTTTTGCAAACCTAACCGGCGAACAAGGACATGCTCTGCGCCTCTGTAATTTTTGTAAATCGCCGGCGAACAATGACATGCTCTGCGCCTCTTTTTTCACGGTAATTTTGTGCAACCCTAACCGGCGCTTCGCCCTCTCTCATTCTCTTTCACGGTAATTTTGCAACCTACCGACGAACAAGGAACAATGTAACTTCACTCATTATTTAGCAACCCTAATACACTAACAAGTAACATACATGTTCTGGCCTGTTCATTCTCTTCTGTTTGCGCTCTCTGTTGAGAAATTACATCGAAGGCGGCGGCGCTAAAGCGCCGGCGAACTCGGAAAAAAATCGCTGACTATAAAACCATGGTTCTACATATAACCGTGGTTTATTAATGATTTCTATAGACTTTATACCACGGTTTTAAGTAAAACCGTCATTTATAATGCACTATATACCACAGTTCAGACTCACAACCGTGGTATAAAGTCAGTGAATGTTCGCGGGAGAAGGGGTCTTAAACGACGGTTTCGACAAAACGTGTTTTTTTCGCTCACTTTAAACCACGGTTATGAACTGTCGTTTATCTCAATTTGTGAATATACGACGCGAGCATAAACCATGGTTCCTAACCGTGGTATATAGGCAAAATAACCGTGGTTAAAAACATTTTTTCCACTAGTGCTAGAATTATACTTTTAAAAAATTAGAAAACTTAAAGAATGAGTAGTAGAGTTTGGACTATAATATATTAATGGTTTTAATGTTGTCTCATGCTATTAGAAGATTATGATTGTTAAATATGATTTTCAAGACTAAATTACCCAATATGAACAATTTATGGTTTTAAAAAAATTATAATCTTCATCCTCATAAATCAATTTGTGTTTTGATAACATTTTTTTATGTAAAACACATTTACTATAAACATCAGTTTTGCTATTTTTTTTTTCTTTTCTTTTTATTTATCACAACTAGTAAATTCACTTAAAATATACATGGTAAGTAAAAATATGTATAAGAGAAGAGATAAGCTAATACTTCATATAATATATTTGGTATGCTCAAAGTACAAGCCTTATCTAATAGAGTTTAAACTAGTATTAATTTCTTAAGTCAACAAAATAAACTAATTTACCAAAGATATTTTTTTGAAAGCCAAAGAAAATATTTTCAGTTAATATAACGATGGTCTCGATCATCATGCATGTGTAAGTAGGGGTGGAAATGGGTCGGATTTGGGTCGGGTAAAGCTTCATCCACACCCGTCACCCGTTTTCACCTGCTCCACCCGAACCCGACCTGTCACCCGTTAAGGTTCACCCGAACCCGCGGGTGAAACGAGTGAGTTGGGTGATAAACATGTGAGATTTTTGTTGTATGCTTTTGTAATTTTTAGAAAATATTAGAGGTTGATTGTAAATTTATATAAAAAAATTTGTGAGTTTTACTATAATTTTTTAGTAAATTCAGGGATATTATCATAATTTTTGAAAAATATTTGGGTAAAATGTAAACGGTGATGGGTCGGGTGAGAATCGGGTAAAATGGGTAAAAAAATCTCACCCATCACCCGACCCAACCCATCATCAGTTTCACCCATCACCCATTTTTTCCCCTGTTTTATTTTGGGTTTTCACCCATTTATATGGATCAGGTAGACGGGTGGATCGGGTACCCGATGGGTATTGCCACCCCTATGTGTAAGTTCTTATGACCTATTCAAAGCGTCTTTAATCTTCTCTATAAGGTCATGTCTATGAACCAAAATATATATAAAAATTCCAACGACGGGCCAATACTAGACTTGGTAAAGGTGACCCAAACTAGAAAAATCGACCCGATCCATTCCGATCTGAACCCGAATTAAACCAAATGATGTGACTCGAAATGTGACCCAAAAATCCGAATCGAACCAAAACCAATTTAAATCGAATGATGTGACTTGAAATGTGACCCAAAAATCCGAACGAACCAAAACCAAATCAAACTGAAGTTTGATATACCCGAATTGACCCGAACCAAATTGACCCGAACCGAATTGACCCAAACTAAATTGACCCAAACCGAATTCACCCCAAACCACACATGAAACTAGACAACTTCCTTTATCCTTCTGTTTATTATTGACATGTACGAACGCATATTTCCATGAACTGGGACTAAAATAAGGTATGTTTTCATTCCATTTTTACAATTCTTGCCATCTTTTGCTGTCCAAGGAAATTGATTCAACCTCTTATAAATCAACAACTCACAAAAGTATATTATATTTATGACCGACTATGTCCCACCAATTTCAAGACACACGACTATAGCCAAAAAGTGAAGTGCATAAGCTTGACGCTAACCTTCGAGAGGGCAACATATTAATGCTTTACAACACGTATCTGACCCCACTTACATACTGGTTGTTCAAGTAGTTTAAGAAAAGTAAAAATGCAATCACATAATTTGTTTGTTATAGCTTTCAGGTTATACTAACTACAAGAAAAACTTCTAACGTGATGAGATGACATTTTCACAATAACCGCTCAATCTTCATCCTAGCAACATTTTCCTGTGTATCTTCGTGCTTAATCATAGCATCCTGCACGATGAATGTCCAAACATTGTCACATAACCTATAGGTGTGAAGATGTCCCTGCAAACATAAACAGTACTAGATATTGGAAAGAAACTAGAAAGCTTTTCAATAATAAAGGGCCATGGGCAAATGATGGCATCAAAATCAGTGATGACGTCAATGCTTAACAAAGCCCAATAGCGGCTTGAAAGAAATCTATCCATTAGAATCTTAAGACATTAGCGAAGAATAATGAATGACTAGCGCATAAGGGCACAGGCGCGAGGTGGTGATAGATTGGCATGAGCGTGCGACACTCGCTAGATGGCGGGTGCACGACGCGCGCTCGAGATGATGGGCGCTGACGCAGGACCGCGCGGGGTGTGACGAGCGCGGGATGGCGGGAGGCACAAGCACAACGTCAGGCGTGTAGGGGATAGACTGGGCGTCGAATGTCGAATATTGACCACTGATTCATCAAATTTTAAATTTATACATGGTTGATACAATTAATAAATCTATAGTTAAAAATTAATATTAAAATATTGTCATCCATTTTTATGTATAACCAACCAATACACAATAACAATCTCATCAAGAGTAACACTATATTAAGAGAATTTGGATCCAAATATGAAAATCAATACAAGTTACAATGTTGCTTAAATTTGTACTTTAAAATTTTTGTCAATTAAGCATAACGCGGTAAGTCACCCGAATTTGACCCATAACCCGAAAAAAACCGAAAGTGTAGAGGCTAACCCGAACCAAAAACATCCAAACCCGAAATCAACCAAATCAAAGTCATCCGAGTCTAAATTTAACCAAATAACCTGACCCGATCCGAACCAAATATTAAATATCTATAAATTGACCCGAATCAAACCGAACCGAACCAAACCAAATGACCCAAATTACCAGACCTAGCCAGTACACAAAAACAACGACCCGCACACCCAAAAAAAAAGGCTACGAAAATCTCACCCTGTTGTGTCGTCCGAGAGCGCTGCTTACTCGCCGCCCGGACATAACGTGAGAGTAAAAGAGTCAGAGAGCTGGAGTCCGGGAGGACCGGGACCGTTTCTGCCAATTGCACTGCTCGACTTGTTATAGCCTGGAGGGTTTCGGACGGGGCGCTTCAACAACAATTGTTTCTTCTTTCTGCTTCTTTGTCTCTTTATCTCCGACTTCACCAGGTCTGTCTGTTGCTCCTTGTTCTCAATTCCTCATATTATCTTCCCTCTCTTCCAAGCTTTT
>JAIOTZ010002431.1:0-17766 GCA_023374045.1 Limonium bicolor
TATGCTTGAGTAGTACCCCATTGTGCTTTGGGATGGGTCTTTGAACCCAAACCCTAGATTTTGCTTGTGAATCTTTATTATGCCTTAATATAGTTGTTTCTCTCTAATTATCTTTCAATGTTCTCAAATTGATCTCTTGAGTGCATTTGTGGTGAACCCCAACTACAATTTGGTTTTGAGTTAGGGTTTGTGACCAAATTGAGAGAGAACTCTTAATTTATGCTTCTAGGATTAGTGAGCATAATTTGGAGCTTTGTTCTAGAACTTGCTTAGTGCTACTTAGTGAGTTTAGTCCTAATTGATTTTGAAGGCTAAAATTAACTAAGTAAGAATTAACTCATCTTTGGTTTAGAGAGTTATTATTAGTGTTCTAGAAAGACAACTATGGCATAAGAAGCGTTGCTAGCATATCTAGGTAGTTTGGGTGATTGCCAAATTCCCAAAGTACTTCTCCATCCAATCCATTAAATTTTCACCTTTAGTTTATTCGTTGTTCTTGCAATTACTCAACCAACACAATCAAGCTTGCCACCGGCTAAACCCCATTTTACTGTTTTCATTGCAATTACTAAATACCGAGACTAGGAAGTTAGGACCAATTTCCTTGTGGATACGACACTTGTTGTACTACACCGATTAGGTGCACTTGCCTACTCCTTGCATATACTAAACCCCATTTTACTGTTTTCATTGCAATTACTAAATACCGAGACTAGGAAGTTAGGACCAATTTCCTTGTGGATACGACACTTGTTGTACTACACCGATTAGGTGCACTTGCCTACTCCTTGCATATACTTATATACTTTGTTATATACTTTTTGCCCAACAACATGCTAAGGTGAGTCACCATTCCATAAGGCAATTGTCTAGTCAAAATTCAAGTCTAAAACACCCTAAATGGTGCCTGATTTGGAGACCATATGGGATTGATTTTTGATTTAATTCCTGTCACATTATATTGTACTAAGACCATATTATAACATGTAATAGGTTCCAGCATTTATTTGGTACATTTATATCATGGTAAAAGATGAAAGTTCTAAGGTAAAAATGCTGATTTTAGGTACCTTTTTGATCCAAAAATCGCCCCACTTGTACTATGAATTAAGTACTGTAATTAATTGTTTTATATGGTCAATTTATCCCCTTTTAAGATTATCAACTCGTGGCTCCTCAAAAACTTCAAGATAATAGTGTAGAACGCATTTTTGTGACACCCGAAGGTGCATTTTTGTGCTTTAAGGATTTTCTGGAAAATAAGTAGTCTCTATGAGTTTCAAGTGTTTATTGACATTGTTTATAGTCAATAATAATATGTTAAGGTGTTACATTGAGTTATATGGGGTTATATCAACTCGTAATTCAATTTTCGGCTACCGGGACACTCCCGGGGAAAAAAGGAGCGTTAAGAAATTCGTCCGAGCACTTTGTTTATTTTTGAGAAAGTAGCTCGAGCACTCTCTTTAGAATGGTGAACATTGATGATAGAAACTCTTAGAATAATTTATATTGGAGTTTGTGCCACTTCGGTACCTCTCCGGGGCATTCCCAGGGGTTTATGGGGCCCCCATCGGGAACCTCCAAGCGCTTTGTCTTTAACTGATAATTTCTCATGAGAACTTCATCTTATATGTTCATTAAAGTGTTATGGTGTATTTAGAATGAAGTGTGATGCTTTACTTTATTTAATTAAGTATTTCCGGGACTTTCGGACCTTAAGGGGCCTTTAAGGGAACTCCCGGGCATTTTGTATTTTTACTCAATTCTAACTGAGGACTTGTGTTTTAAAGGTCAAAAAATGATCCTTGATTAACTTCATATGAGTTTTATAGATTATATAACTTGGTTAGCTTAAGGTCGGGCTTTAACGCTCGTTTTTTACCTTAAGGAGTTTAGGTGCGTTTTAACGCCCACGTGTTTATATAATTTTCTCAGGGTTTAATAATCCCCTAAATAATATTTATTTATCATTATTTAATTATTTAAATGTTAGGGGTATTTCAATATGGGTTATTGTTTAGCTTTTGTTCGGCTGGTGTATGGGTTGGTGGTTGCGAGTTTTCAAAATCAAGGTCATAGCCCATAGGGTAGTTTGGCCTCTTCTCTTGTTGTTTATATGACTACCTTTGAGACTTAAGTTGTCTTTATCAGCTAGTGGTCTGGGTTTATCACGTTTGGGTCTATAACTTTTGATTCACTTCCTTTCTCGTTTGCACTTAGCATCTAATATAATGGTCGATTTCTCGAGGAACCAAAAAATCGGTTCTCTCCCACAATCTACACCACACATAGGGTAGCTTCACCATATGCTCCTCGATCATTTTACAAACTGGGCTGAGAAACAAGAAAATAACAATTTATGAATCTTAGGTTTTATTCGTTGGTCATACTATTGGGAGACAGATGCATCTCAAACATTTTAAGGCTTGGTATAACATACATTAAAAGGAAGACTCCTTACTAACACAAAATAGTAATAAATCAAACCTTAAGAAATTTTAATAACTATATAGTAATGTTTTAAATCTTTTCATAATTTAATACATCACACTTTTTAAAAAAGTTTTTAAACATATTATTTTTATTATAATATTATTTTAAAAAGTTGTATAAACGAAATATAAACTTATACATATATTTTTAAAATAAACTCTTTAAATTTGGGAACCTCTATAATTTAATAGCCACCCGTGATGAAAAATATATCTAAACATAGAAAATTCAATAGTTTCACGAAATGCAAGAAAACTTGTTCTTTTTTGGTCTTGTTTTAAAAGGAGATACAATAAAACTTTTTAACTGATATAATATTGACATGTGACAAATATTAAAATTAAAATCTGAGCTTGAGCATACCATTACCAATACACATCCCGTTTTCAAAAAAGGGAAAATTCATGGAATACCACTAAAAAGTTTGTTAATTCACAAAAGACCACAATTTTTAAAAAAGTTTTCCAGATACCATAAAAAATAATTTTAATTCACGATAATACAGATTACAAACACATAACTTTTTAAGACCAAAATACCCTTACTTGTTAATAAATATAGTTCACAATATACCACATAATTATTTTTCAATTCACAAGATACCACAATATTAAAATATATTTAATAATTTTTGTTGTATTTTTGAACTAAATATATATAAAGTTAAGCTAAATAATTTTAAAAAAATAAAAATACCATATATATATATGAAATAATAAATGTCTAAAAATATGAAAAATAATAAAAGATATAATTATATTACAGAAGCCGTAGAATATTTAATAGACCAACATATTAAAGAGAATGATAATTCAATTTTTCATAATCTTAATTTATGTAAATTTATTTTTTATAATAATATTTGATATTATTAAATTATTAGACTAAAAATATTTTAAAAATTGGATTATTATTTTTATAACTATTTGGTACTTTTAATTTTTTTAAATTTTAATACTTTTTAGTAATTTTATAATTATATAATATTTTTAATTTTAATTTTATAAAATTTCAACTTATATATTAATAAACCTATGCATATAATTTTTTTATGATATTTTAATAAATATTATGATATCTTGTGTATTTAAAAATATTTATGTGGTATACTGTGAACTATGTTTATTAACAAGTAAGATTATTTTGGTCTTAAAAAGTTATGTATTTATAATCTGTGATATCTAATGAATTAAAATTATTTTTTATGACATTCAGAACATTTTTCTAAAATTTATGATATTTTATAAATTAATAAATTTTTTAATGATATTCCGTAACCTTTACGTAGCGGCCGTCGTATAGATCCGCTCAGCCGGAGGTAGATCAAATGTACCTTACGAAACGACCCCACCAAGGTACGAGGATCTTACAACTCAAAAATCGAGAGAGTATAATAAAAACAGAGGCGGAGGAAGAAGGACGGAGGATCCTTAGGGTTTTGTGAACTTGGGCGTAAAGGCTAACACTAAAGCAAGCATGTGAAAGAAGAACAATTTGGCTAGCAGGAAGAGGAAGAGACAGCACGAATACGATCTACGAAGTAATATTCTATCTACCCACCTATTATTCCTTTTCATATTCTCTTCTCTTATCCTGAATTTCTATCAAGAGGTCTTAGGGTTCTTACTCCGGCTATTTTGTAACCTTTGTTTGTTCGGGGGTTAAAACAGAAGAGCAGCAGGAGAAAGCGAATAGGGAGAAGAAGCTCAATGCTAAGAAGAATAAGATGAAAGTAGGTTAACTACCTTGTGCTAGTTTTTTGCGCTACCTATCAATCAGGGACGTCGACTTATCACCATATTGTTTAATCTAATGAAGGTTGACGGTGGTCAGAAGAAAAAGAAGGGTGGGTGCAGCAATTTCGTAGTTGGAAAGAAAAAGCTGAAGACGAAGCTGTCTGGTTTGGCTAAAGCTAAGGCTGCGCAGGCCATGGAAGTTGACAAGTGAATAATTCCTTTATCCTATACGGTTCCCACTGCTGTTATCAAGGTAGGAGGTAGGCAGTTTTGTTGGGCCATTCCTTAATTATTGCAGTAAAATCTGTTTTGGATGATAACGTAGTTGTAAAGGGAATTCACAAGTGATATGCGATTGTGATAAGTTAAAGTGAATTGCTTTGCGCATAACAGAAAATATCCCTTCTTTTTTGCAACGATTAGATGCAGAACATGGGTCATGATTCTCCAACTCAGATGTGCGTCTTGCAGTTGAATGAATGATGTTCTGTTAATGGTTTTAAAAACGAAAGAAATTCAAGAATGGTGCTCTGTTACATGGCATTAAGTCTGTGCCGTTTGGGATTTATAATGAAAAGTATTGATTCTATTTGTTTATTAATAGCATTTTGATTGCGGGCATTGCACTTACTGGTACGGTATGTTAGATTGTTAACATGATTAGAAGAATTGATTTTCCAAGTCTGGACACTTGATTTAGAAAAAAAAAGCAATATGTATCGCTATGTAGGTAATGTTCAACCTGGGTTGTAAATAGCTGTCCTAGAGAATTTGAAGGTTAATACTTGTCACTTTCAACTTATAATCAGCTATGGGAGAAAGGGAGAGAGAGAAAGCGAGGGAGAGTGGGAGGGCGTCGCCGTTTTGTCGAGAGTCAGAGGAGTGGTATCGGTGTTCAAGGAGGCGGCAAAGTCCCAGTCGGAGACGTGACTCCCTTAGAAGATCTCGTTGGCATAGTCCCAGTCGGAGTCGTGACTCCCGCAGAAGGTATCGTTGCTTTTCTAGGCGAGGCGGTAGCAGGACATCTTGGTTACGGCGGTGAGGAGCTTCTCGGTCTTGCTTTCACAGTATCTACAGGCGTCAACGACAGAGGAGTTCGAGGGCGGGCTCGAGACGGGGTAGAAGTGTCGTGAAGCATTCGCGGCGACGAGAGAAAGGAAGGGTAGTCGGAGAGTCGGAGGAGCTTGGTCGGGAGGTGGGAGGGATGGAGGCGAGGGCGGTAACGCGGTAGGTAGCCAGGGGTGCTCTCTCTTCATCGATAATCTCAGTTGGCAGGCTGATGGTAGAGTAATTAGGTGGCTGCTTAGGATGGATAAAGATATTGTGAATATCTTTCTGTCGAGAAAGAAGCGCCATAATAATGCTCTGAATTTTGCCCTGGGAAAGTTGTCTGACTCGTCGAAGGTGGAAGAGGTCGTGGATAAGGTGAACAGTCGCCGGTTCCTGGGTTAGAAAATTTTTGCACGCAGGGCTAAATACCCATCGCGGAGAAAGGGAAGTAAAGCAGGGCGCAAAGATAAGGTAGGGATAGAGCCTTCTGATGGTACGAAGCTTGAAGGCAGTGAGTAGGGGAATGATTTTGCGTGAGGTAGTTTAAGGTCGGAGATTTTTCCTCCTCCTGGTGGCGATGGTGATGGCACGCTGAAGATGGATGATCAGTCTCGTCAAGTGTCTAGTGTCGATGTCGGCGGTCGGCTGGCTGAGATAGTTGACGATTTGGAGGTGGTGGTCGACGACGTTATTGTTAACTTCGCTGTTGACCGAGGCAGTTCTGACGGTAAGACCAAGGGACGCGACAGAATCAGGATATTGGTTGGAAATCGAAAGGCTAGTGCGCGGGATGAAGTGAAGGCGTTGTCGGGAGATGTCGAAAAGCCGGATTGTTTGAGTTCCAAGGAAGGTATTGTTGAGCCTGGTATCGGGAATGGGGTAACGGCTTTGTCTGATCTAGAGTATGTCGGTAGTGGGGCTGGTTGGTCATGGGGTTTTTGGTACCCGGGTTGGACCTATCCCTACTATCGGAGCTGGGCGGGGACTTCATTACCAAGCTATGACTAGTTTGGGTGGTGGGGCCAGGGAGCTGGATGGGGCGGAGTATGCTCCAATTCGTTTGCTACTGGGTTCGGGCAGACAGGTCAAGACCCTGTGCTGAACATGTGGCTGCTTCTTCTTGTTTTCCTCAGGCCGATGTTGTGGCGACCAACGGATGGGGCCCTATCTTTATTCGAAAGCCACTGTTGACTAACGAGCAAGTTCATGACCCAATAGCAGATGAAAAGCTAAGGGATGGGTGGCCTAGTCCGGCTGATGTTTCTCTGCGGAGTAATTGTGATGTGATTGGGTCCGAGTTGACCCCCGATATTGCGAGGGCTGAATCGGGGCACGTGCAATGTGATTTTGTGAATGATTTGGTGATTGATACCCCCCAGGTTGATCAGGTGGAGGAGGGGGGGATTGGTGATGATATTAGGAGCCTCTTCGAGGAGCCTGAGTTTCCCCCTGGTTTTGAACCAGATAGAGGATTTTCTCAACCAAGGATATGTCTAGAAGAAGAATTCGTAAAGGAGGAAGTGAGACAGACCCTTCAGCTAGCGAAGGATCTTGGGTGCCATGTGCAGGATGAGGATTGTGCCCTAAGTAATTTTGAAGAGATCATTCATAACCAAAAGCTAGCTATCGGCAAAGGATCCAAGAGACTAAGTTATTGGCTCAGATCGAGGATGATAGATGCTTGCAATCCACATCTAAGTGTAGCTCTAGGAGGGGAGTAGGATCTTCGAAAGGTCTAGTAGGATTTAATAAGTTCTCTCGTGTGAGTAAGGCTGTGAATAAAAATAAGAGAAGGGTTAAAGCAAGGTAGCTAGGACTGCGGGTGGTCCGTGTAAGACTGAGTGGGTAGGCTAGAGAGGTATGGTCATGTTTTTTTGTTTGGTTGTTTGTGTCATGTGCTGCTGGCTGCTTTTGCGGCTCTTTAGGCTTAATGCCTCTATTTAGGCCTTGCGCCTCAAATTATCAAAAAATATCTGTCACTTCAACTTGTAATATTCCCTGGTCTTCATTTCATTCCTATTGTCATGCCTTCTAAACTTTAACTTGTGGCAGCATGTCCACAACAAGAAGTAACTTGGGCCTAAGCCTAACCATCTCCCAAACACCACAAAACAGTAGTAATTTTTAACCTTCATAAAACAAATCATCTAACTTGAGTTTAGTCCCATCCTTTACCCCAAAATAGTCTGCTTAATTAATCTTACTTGTGATTACACGGTTAACTTGAATGATGACGTTAAACTGGATGTTTTGTGGAAGGGTTTTCACCATTTTCTACAAAAAATTTCACATTCATATAAGAATAATGGTAAATGTACACATTTCATTTTGTTTAAGTTTCATCTATAGAATATACTGTCATTTCATGAAATTTTCTATTTATTATTGTTATTGCTAGGTTGATTTCAAAGGAATAGTGGAGATGGATCCAATAAAGGAGCTGATAGATTGATTGGGAGGACAAAAATCTCCCCAAATTGGTATTGGTAGGTGGAATTAGACAAAAATAGACTATTTTATTTTATTTTTAGAAAAAATCATAATATAAACCTAAAAATTTTCATGATTTGTTATATATCCTTTTACCTTTTTTCTAAAAACACATCCATGAGATACCCTTTATAAAATTTCGACATTCACACAATATCCTTAATGATTATTTGATCTCTAATATTAGAGATCATATTTTAATTTCATAATATTTCATTTTTTATTCAGAGGTATTTTATGAAATTTAATAAAAAAAATTTAAAATACTTCAAAAATATTAATAATTACAAAAAATATTTAGAAAGTAATAAAATTAATAAAAAAGCTAAAATATACATAAAACCGAAATATAGTTAATAATTCTTAAATATTAAATATACATAAAACACCCACCAAATTAATGATTAAATATATTCTATGATGTTCACTCAAAAAGAAATTATATAATAAGCATAAATATATATAATGAAATACCCCTAAACTAAATAAACTCATAAAATCATAAACGCGTGAGAATTATCCGGGAATAACATGTCACATAATTCGGGACATGTAATAATGTAGAAATGATTAAACTAAGTATGGACATATATATGTCCGAAAACGTGACAACGTGTCACCACCGGAAGTGAGGATATAAATCAATTGCTAAGGCAAAGTAAAGTAAGCTATGAAGCTAAGATAAGTTGTGCACTAGCTAATATATTAAGAACACACTTAGAATAAATAACAAGATTGCTACAAGTTATACTATATGATTCAAGAGTATAACGCATAAGGGTTAAGGCGATCCTATGCTAAATATTTAAACGACAAGAGCTAACACATAGAAAATTTTTAAAGAGGTCATGTAACACATGCCCTATGTTATTAGAATATAAACTAGAGTGGAATCAAACACTACCACTAAACTAGGTGTGGCCGGTTTGATATTAAACAAAAAAAAAACATATGAGATAACCCACCATTCCTTAACAAGAGTATAATATTAGTTAGGCATACTATGCCTAAGTTTAATGGTGTACACAACAAAAGCTGGGCCATGGTGGTCATGTGCTGTCCGATCAACAGATTGGTACAGCTGGGATTTTTGGGACAATTCCCACCCTTGGAACTTGAGTAAATATATCCTTGTACCCACGCATATATGGTCATGAATGGGAGCACTTAAAAATCTGCTGTAGGTAGAGACATTCATGACTTTCAATCTCACCAAAAGCAACCGGTGAACTTCTGAACCTTATTTGAGAATAGTACCACCCACCTCCTTGTAATCTGAGAGCAATATTTTGGGGTTAATACAGAGCACTACCTCTGTACATTAATAACAGCAATAAACTAACAATAGTAGCCTGATCTTTGGCAAACCTTGCCCCTGAATTTTGCTCCAGTCGTTCAACCACCAAGCCACAGGCCATCAGTGATCACCCTCCATTAGACATGCCTTCCCTGACTCCTAGGTAGTGCGCCTGCATGCTGAATTTTCTGCATGGCTGAGAATGTGCACGCCACCCGCCACACCAGTATTCTCCCCCTTGCTCTCATGATTTATCCAACACCATGAGCAATGACAACAAGGCAGCAGGCAGCAGATCATTGCTGATTCTCAGAAACCTCGTTTCAGTTTCCAACATCCATCCTTACTGTATGATGCTGCCCATAACTCAAGCCAGGCTTATCTTGCTCCACTGCCGATCTCTGGTGCTAGTACAAGGGACAAGAGGTCAGCCACCTACCTGAAAGTGTGAGTACCCAAACTTTCACAAACATTTCCATTGGAACTTACTCACCCTAGCATTAATTTAATCCCCCGTGTCAGTTCCCTCCCGATTCCTGTTATGCTGATAATACTCCTGTTCAGCTGTCCGATTCTTTCCGGCATGCGAATGCCCCAGGGCACTCTGAGACTCCCTCCATTTTTCCCGTGAGCAATCACACAGGTCTAGTTACAAAAAAAAAATCCAAAGACCCCTACCGCTCGAGCACCTTCTGTTTGGAAACCAGATCAGTTGGCATCCCAGAACTATTCCCTTACTGTCTAATCCTTCGAAGGTGCAAGTTCTGTCTGAAAGACCCCTACTCAACTACTCTAACTAACTGCTTCCCCTTCCAAGAAGAAACTGACCAAGCCAGCAACAATCTGGTGGGAATATCAGCTCAAGACTCCTAGGATTTCACGAAACCATCTTGTGTGCAAGCTGCTCCACCTCTCGAGGAATAAACCTCAGGTTACCTCAAACCCCTTTCTGTTTCTGGTTTGCCAAAGTCTAGTTTCAGTTTCTGAAAATTTCTTGTTTCAGTTGAGTAATTTCAACAGCATTAATTAGGCCTGTTTTCAGAGTTAAAACTATACGAAGATCCTAACTCAGCAGCTAAACCAGTTGAGGGAAACAGAAATCACATCCATGAACGAAACAAAAAAAAAAACAGAAACCAAATGTGTGAACAGAAGGAAAACCGTGAGAAAAGAAAGAATCAGGTTATGACTTTAGTTTCAGTTCCAGTGTTGCCAAGTTTTAATTGCTGAGAAGTGTCTGTAACACTTACCATGTGGTTTTGAGTTGCTTGGGGCTTACAATCTCGATAATACACTTCAAATAAATAGGGGAGTGCTTGGGACAGATCAAGAGACGGGCTACAAATAAACAAAAAAAAAACTGATCGTACCTCAGTTTTATCTGCTGGCCAGTTCTGACAGTTTGGAGTTTTCAGTAACAGTAATGGTGATTAGGTGAAAACGAGTTGGTGATGAATTCAGTTTGAGTTTTTAGTGGTCTTAACAGAGATTAGTTTTGACCTTACACACTACTAATATACCCAACTAGTAATAAACACCTTGAGAGAAATAAGGGCCAATCTGGTGCATTAGTGAAGAGGAAAAACAGAAGGACAAAAAAATATACAGCAGGAAAAAATAGCAGTTTAATGTTTCTGTTTTCAGTTTTCCTTCTTTAGGTTGCAGTTGTGTTGTAAGTATAGTGATATATCAGGGAGGTTAACAATGTTGTGGTGGGTTATTTTGAGGATAGAACCATATGAAGACACTAAATTAAGAAGCTAATTAATTTGGGATTGGGGGGATACAAGGTCAGGTTCGTGAGCAAGTAAAAACAATAGAAGAGAAAACATCAGTTTTGATATTTCAGCTGTTTTAAAATACTTGGTGGCTTCTGTATAACTAAATCTCAGAGGAGTTATAATGGGCCTAATTGGTTTGATCAAGAACCTAAGACATTGATAATGCACCTAACTAATCTATGAACCCCTTGGGAGAATTAAAGAAACTCAACCTGATGCACTAACCGTGAACTATGAAGAAGGAGTAGCAGGTGCTAGTTTCAGTTTCTGAAATTTAGTGTTTCTGTATAATGCTGTTACAGAGAGTATGAGGAGGTTGTATTGAGTGGTTCAAGAGCTTAAACCCTTATTAATTCACTCAACAATTGGATGAGAAATTCGGGAAAAGAGACAGGAGCTAGATGAAAGAACAAGAAGAGAAACAGAAGAAAAGATATCAGACTAGTGTTTCTGTTTTGCATATTTTTTTCGCTTCTGTATAAACGAATTTCAGAGGGTTTATAAGGGGTATATTGAGTGGTTAACAAACCTAAACATACCTAATGCACTTAAGTGAAGTTATAGACACTCTGGGTAAGATTAGAAAGACTGGTTTATACCCAAAAGAAAGTTATAAGGTTGTTGTACAAACTTTGAGTTCACAGTTTTTTCTGCAGATTTCAGTTTCTGTAAAATGAGTTTTCAGAAGTGCAAACAGCTTTGTATTAGGATGTTTTTAAGTTCAAAACTTTTATAATACACTTAGCTAATTGGGCAAAAAGTTTGAAAGGAATTGGAGACTGATTAATAACCTAAAACGAGTTTGAACAGGAGCCGTACAGAATCTGTTTTTGCATTTTCCTGCAGTTACTTGCTTCTGTATAATGAACTTTTAGAGGGGTTAACAGAGTTGTTTTAAGTTGGTTTTTAGCTTAAAAACCTCCCTAATACATTATCTAGTTGGGTGAAAGTTTGTGTGGATGTGGTAGCAGATTAACGAAATAAAAGAAAGCTAGAGAAGAGATACACAAACTGTGTTTTCTGTTTTTCTGTAGGTTGTTGTTGTTTCTGTATAACTGACTTACAGAGACATTAAGGGCATTGTGGTGGCATAATAATGAACCCAAGACATGCTAAAAGAGGGAAATGAGGGGGTACATTCATTTGGAGGTTTAAAAGTCAGTGTAATACACCAAAATGGAGAAATAAAGAAGAAACATACAAATTCTGTTTTCAGGTTTCTGTTTTGTTTTCTGCACCATTGTAGTTCTGTATAATCAGGTGACAGAGAGTAGTTGGGCTGTTTTGGGAGTTTAAATTGTTGCTGGAACACTCATCTAAGTGGGTGGATACGTGGGAAAGTTTTGATGATATATTAACAGCTCAAACAAGAGGTTGAGAAAAAAGAATACCAAACTCTAGTGTTGTTGTTTTTATTTCTGCAGTACCTGTTTCGGTATAAAGAACTTCCAGGGGTGCTAAAAGGACTGTTTTGAGTTGGTGTTCAGTTTAAAACATCTCTGATACCCTTAGGTAAGGTTATAAACACTTTGGGGAAGATAGAAGTCAAAGTAACGTATCAGAGAAAGAGTAGCTATGGAGGGGTATTGTACAGATTTCAGTTTCAGGTTTGGGTAGTTGTTGTTACTGTGTATTTTAGTACAGCAGTTGGGTGAGTGTTTTACTAGGGTGGTTTTGAGTTAAAAACATTATTAACACCTATACCTAGTTGGGTAATACTGTGGGTAGGGGTGAAACATCCGTGGAACTAAAGAATAACAAGAAACAAGAAGAAGTATTTAGATTGTGGTTTCAGTTTTCATTGGTATTATAGGTTCTGTATAACTGTGTTACAAGGGTATTATAGGTGGTATTCAAACTTAATAAAGAACCCAAATAATATCTAATAAACATAACTTGGTTAGCGAAACATGTGGAGAAGGTTAAACACCGACTTCTACATTAAAAGTAACGTTAGATAAGGTATTACATGGGAATTGTGTTTCAGATTTGAAACTTTTGGATTTCTGTACAAATGAGTTTTTAGGGGTACTCTATGATCTACATTATCATTATACAAAGGTTAAGACAGTGTTCACCTATTTACCTAAGGAGGGGATACATACTAGACAAGTTATATCTATTTTACATAAACTTGTTACATAAATAGCACCTAAAACGCTCTAAACCATTTACTAAGGAAACTGGACTTAGTTAACATGTAACTAAAGATATGAATATCCTAGGAGTAAGTTGAGCCTAGGATTAATGCTTGTGAAGTTCTAAGAGTCAATGTAAACTAGGCATGTGACAACATACCTAGGGAATGACATACGATATAAAGTGTCGTCACATAAAATAATAAACTGACACACTGTTTTAATTAACTCTAGGACTGTAACGAACGCCAACCGGGGGCCGTGTGTGTGAGACAACTCTTGCTTCTGAATCAGGTATGGACATGTGTGGTTCGTATGTTGCCGTGTTACACGGCTTGTGTGTTGTGTGCCTTGTGTGTGAAAATGACCATAAGATTAAAGCATGAAATTGGATTGCTTGCCTATCTTGCCTATGTGATTGTTATATCGTTGTTGCATTACTTGCGCGCACACAGTAGTTTAGTCCCTTTCGCGTTATGGAACTTTGAGATGAAACACAGCGAACTATGTAAACAAAGAAACTACATAAAGGGAAAACTAAACGAGAACCACAACGAACTACGAAAACAAGGAAAATGCTATAAAGGGGAACTCCTCTCTAACTATGGAGGACGTACCATGACACCCACTCCGGTGTCTATTCATTCATGATAATGAAGAGCATATCTCTATTGGTGGGACATGACGAACCACGTGGACAAACAAAAGAACTATACAAAGAGAAAACCCTCTCCAACTATAGGGGACCGCTAATGACACCCACTATGGTGTCGAGATTATAATGATAATGAAATGAAAAGTACCAACTGGTGGAACATGAGGATAACCCGGGAAGACGACATCTCGGGCCGCGCGGTATAAAATATTCGGGAGTTGGTATCTGCATCAGATCCTTCGCCCTTCTGTGTGGAGCACATCATGGAGTCTAGAGGCGACTCCGCTTTCTCGACGCATGACGTCGGGAATGGGGGAGTGACAAATTGGGGGAGCTTATCCTGGAGTCAAGAGGCGACTCCGCTTTCTCGGCGCATGACGCCGGGAATGAGGGATTAGCTATGGAGGAGACGACCTCCAACGTGCGGTGATAAAAGAATTCACAAACAATCCTTAAAGAAACAAGGAACGATTAGCACATACATAATGAAGTCTCGGGATCAAATCTATATCCTGTGACTCGGTGCCAGAGAATAAAGGAAAACTTGTGTAATGAGACCAAGCAAACAAGAGAAGTCACAAATGTGATCCTTTAAGAAACAAGGAATGAATAGCACCTACTTAACAAGGTCTCGGGATCTAACCTATATCCCCTGACTCGGTGCAAGAGAAGGAAGGAAAAACATGTGTAATGAGAACAAGAAAACAATACGTAATCTCTTGAGTGATCCCATAGTGAGGATCGACTGTATAATATACCTGCACACACATCCTATGAATTACTTGATTGTTGTTGCTACATTAGCAGCTTATTGTGCTGAGTTGCGTGCTTGCAAGTTGTGCTTGGTTGCTTACTGATATTGCTATGCTACCGATGAGTGTGTATGATATCATGATGTGCTGATGTGTGCTTTACTGCTTTATGATAGCATGTAAATTGACTAAATAATATTCGACCAATTAGGCGTGTGGCCCGGTAACATGCGGGCTTCACACGTTCATACTCGGCATAGTTTTGCTGAGTCCTTTATTTTTACAGGTGATCATCTGGACGATGGCGGAGAGTAGGCAAGTGGCTACCATGGGGGTAGCCCATCTGGGCAAGACTTTTAAGTAGTATTCCTTCTTATGTATAGGTTATGTTGTTTAAGTTATTAACTATACCGTAGACGCTCGGTACTTGGGTTGTACTTTATATTGTATTTGGATTTCGTTAAGGTTGGACTTCCAGTCATTCAGACCGTAACTTGGTGTTAGTAATGTGGTCTGTCAACCACATGGGTGGTTGGCGTCTGTAGCACCCGAATAGAGTAGGAACCGCTGCGTAGACGTCTCATGTTACCTTTAGGCGCGTTGTTTAATTGTTGATCGTTATTCGGGGGTGTTACATAGAAAGTGGTATCAGAGCGTAGTTGCGCTCTGATGACTGGAACAGAGAAGTACCGAGTAAAGGAAAACCTGGAATTAGGAATTCTGACAGTGAGTCAGGGGTTGGGGTAGTACGTGAGGCGCGTTAGCTAGGGTTCTTCCCCAGTAGCTACTGGATACCCAACAGACACCTACACCCAACCTTCCCATCCTTAATTGTCTCTTAAATTCAGAGAAAAATGCCAGAGAGGTAGAAAGCCTCCTCTTACTCGGGGAAACCCGATCTGGCATCTCCTTAATGTTATACTATCAACCGAGAAGAAAAGACTATACTTTACAATAGACGTTGCCAAAAGGATAATACCCGTAGAGGAACCAATTTTTAGTGACAACTTGGGTCGACATGCTTAGCAGTCGATAGGACCCTACCTCACAAGCAAAGAGGACCGAAATACCCTAAAATTTATGCAATGAATAAAGCTCAAATAAGCAATTAATTAAGCTAAGGATGGTATTGAGATAAATACTGCAATTCGAACACCTGAGAGGGGAATTTAAGAAAACCCCTCGTAAAACAATGAAATCAGAGGCTATAATTCGAGACGTAATTACACCATAAAATTGGTACGATCGATACCGCTGAATAAAGCATGACACAACTTTACACACTAATCTAATATTTCGGGACTCAATAAATTCCCTGCTTCTTCTTACGTTTCTCTTCATTCTCTGACGTAACAAATTTTCTTAGACAATAAATGCAGTTCCCTGAGAAAAACACATTGGTGTGGGGATCATAAAAAGAACTCTCGAACCGTGTAAATAGCGATTACCATGAGGCACCGGTTACCCACCCAGACACAAATCAAACAGATAGGAAAATGGCAGTGAATTTGCCACTATGTTCAAACATCCATCTAGTATCTTGATCGAGACAACCAAATTAAAGGACGTAATGGAGAGATTAAATGAAGAGCTAAGATAAGAAATGAATCATTTTGTAAATTCAAAAAAAAATTAAGTGTGACAAATCATAGTAATATTAAGAATTTGGAAGTATACCATTGTATACCCCATTGTCAAGCACTAAAATTTATGAGACCACATGTGCGAATGAACACGTATACATACACAAATGGTGCAAGGATTGGAGTGAGAAGAACTTACGATATCAGGAGGATATAAATGTACGTATCAATATACCATTAAATCTATGGAAACAACCATATATGGATAAGTATATATATTATGGATACAAGAACGAGTGGATATATATATATATATATATATATGTACACATTGGGATGTATATATAGTTGGAGAATTAAAGAACTAAGCTAAAGGCTTAGAATTTAATCTAATCCATGAATAAATTGCTAGATGACTAAAAACAGGTGGGGATAAGAACTTAAATTGATTGGTTGTTTAAAACGGACGTGCAAGGTTGAACTTGACCCTGGCTAGGTCAAGTGACACTGAGCACAAATTGGGGTGCAGAGGTAGCCCGACACTTACGCTGATCACGTCAGTGTTGGATGATTCTCGAAACCCCCTACAAATAGACACATAACTACAAATAGGTGTCAAATTGTAAGAATTGGTTTGGTAAAGCGAGAAGGAAGCGTTGTTGCTACCAGATAATAAAATCACATAAAATACATGGATACATGGTTCAAAACCTAGAAGGTAAACTCATACAAAGGTGTAAAGACTTGAAATTGTAGGAAGAATGGTGTGATGTTACTAATAACCAAATAGATAATACATGAAAGCATGTACTACAGAAACCAAATGCAAGACACTGGACCTTGCGACTAAGCAGAGCTAATCGACAAGCCGCTGCTCGATACTATCATAAGAACAATGACAACGAAAGGAAACTAAATATCCCATGTCAAACAATTTACAACCATAGAGACTTAAAACATATACGATCCGGCACCTTTAGACTTAAACTAAAGGAGGTCAACCAGCAGTATCAAGACCATAATTGGGAAAGAAAATAAAAGCCTAATTTGGCTGTACACATCAAGGGAGAAAATAGGTAACAATGCTAGGAAAGTAAACTAGCTAAACCAAACATGTGTCGTAACAACGATACGCTTGTAACATTGGAAGACACCGGGGCATTACTACAAAGCATTTATGAATATAAACCTACAGGGCGGAATTAGAAAGCATAGAAAGGGAAAACTAAACCCGAAAGAAATCAGAGTCGCACAGCAGAAGCTGGTGGACCGTAACACCCATTTCCCTGTTGAATAACTAGTGATTTCCTTGCCAATACCTTAAACCCGGAGAATCCTTAAGACATAGACTAAACCAGTAACATGGTCAAGACATTCGATTGGATTATAAGGTGAGCTAAATTGCATAGAAACTAGAATGCCCATAAGAATTAAACATCTTGAACCAAGGTTCAAGGATGATGGATAAGGGATTACGTGGGCGTAATCCATTTTTAAGGGGGGAAGGCGCGCTGCGTATTACTATACCGTTGTTCGTTTGTGGCGTTGGTTTGAATGCTATGTGTGTGGATTGGGTTGAATGCATTGTGGTTATGAATGAATAAATTGTTCATTTGATTGCTGATGAGTACAATATATGAGAATTATTGGTACGTTAAAATATTAGTGAGAACTTGGTGAAGCCATAGATATGGCGTGGTGCTTGTAAGCACAAATGGTGAAATAAAACTGTGGACTGGTTGGAAATTTACTATGTGTATTCCTATAAACCACAACGTTGTTTAGTAG
>JAIOTZ010002432.1:0-17759 GCA_023374045.1 Limonium bicolor
CTTGTTCCTCATCTCCTCAAATCGGTCAAGATGGAATTGGAGTTTCCAAACTCCATTCCAACATTCAAGAAACACAAAATACATTCCATTAATCATCTAAACCCTTATGAAATCTCAATTCAACAAGAGGGCTTAGAGCACAAGTTAGGGTTTTACCTTTGGAGATTTTTGAATGGTTTTCAACTCTTGAATCTTAAGAGGGACTCCCACCACCATTTAAAGCTTGGAGAATATCTCAAACAAGGAGGAAAAGCTAGTCATTATAAGAGCCAAAATCGGCCAAGGTGGGAAAATGGAGAAAACATGACTTTTTCATGGATATTTTTACCTTGATAGAAAGAGGAAGCTTCAAGCTTCAAAATGGTGTGCTCTTCTCTTCAAATGGCCAACACCCACGAAAATGAAACTCATCCTTTTCGAATTTTGAAAAGAGAGGGTGATAGAGGATGATGAGAGGATGAAGAATATGTAGTTATTTTTGTGATTGGAGCTTTAATGAAGCTTGGGCATGAGCTAGAAGATGGAGTAGCCATGAGAGGGGGGAAAGAAATCGCTGGCACCAGAGGGGAGGAGAAGAACGATGGAGGAAGGAGAAAGAGAGGAAAGAGAAAAGGAAAAGAGAAAGTGAGGGAGGAGAGAGAGGGTGGGGGCACCTTTTTATTTTTTTGTTTTTGCTTTTTGACTTATTTAATTAGTTAACTAGTCATGTGTGAGGGGCTATCTACATTAATAAAACCGGCCCACATAACTGTTACAGGCTGGAGCGTTTTTCGTCGTTTACAGAAAACGCTCGTTAATTTACCCGGTTTAGCACTATTCACTAACCGGGCCCGTTTTCCGGAATTTCTCGTTTATTTAATTTTAATGGTTATTATACTCCCATTAATGTTTATTTATAGTTATGTGATCAACTATAATTTTTACGGGGTCATTTGACTGTTTAAAGTCACGTTTTCGGGTTTTCTCGAAAAACGCGCTTTAAGACTCCGTTAGCGTTTTAACGCATTGTTCGGATTCGTTTTCTTCCGGGATTTTTCCCACATGTTTCTTAGTGTGTAATTAGGGTATATAAATATTTTTATAACCCTAACGAAGGTTATGTACCTCCTAAAATAATTAAATACGTATTTTCACGTTTGGTGACTTTTACGCATTTTCTTTTTCTTTTTGGTTTTCATTTCTTCACCAATGATCTTAAGGACTTATTTAGCCTTAGAAAATTATAATTACATAATTAATTAACACATTAAGGTTTGGGGGTTATTTCATCACTCGACTCATCCCAACACAACGGGGTACGGTAGGGTCTACCATACAAAGCTTGGGAATGGCGACATCTTGATTGACGTGTGATAGCATTATTATAAGAGAACTCAATCAGATGAAGCTTATCAATCCAGCTCCCCTGAAAGTCTAAGGCACATGCTCTAAGCATGTCCTCGAGTGTCTGGATGGTCCTTTCTGTCTGACCATCGGATGGGGAGGGAGGAAGAAATGAGGGATATTGAAAAAAAGTTGAAACAGTAGTTCCAATCTGATTTGCAGCAGCAAATGCTACAAATGGAAGCAAGATTGATGCAACAGCTGAGTCAAGGGCATCAATCTTCTAGCTCATCATGGCCGCCCCTGCACCCGCTTCCACCCCTGCACCTGCTTCCATCCCTGCACCTGCTTCCACCCCTGCACCTCCTTCCACCCCTGCACCATTTCAGGTTTCAGTTTCTTACACTGTATCTGCACCTTCTGATCCATTCCCATATGCCAAGCTTCAAGTATGTGTGAATTTTAGTGTTTTGTCGTTATTTATTTTTTCAATTAATCAAAAGTATGCAAGTTGCAATGTATGAATCTAATTTTTTTGGTTCGTTTATTAGGGAACCAAAAAGTGTTGTCTTCTGTATATCAGTGAACATGGCACCTATCTGGTTGCATTAGGCACAATTCTACAGACTGATTCGACGTCACTGTGTCATTTTAAGCGGGTTCCGGCCTGGTACATTCGTGTGTTCGTAGACAGTGTTTGTCAAGGTGTTGATCACATTCCACTACCGATAGAGTGTAATGATTAGAGCACTATCACTGAAGCACGTGGCTCACAAGTACCGTGGCCTTGCAATCATGTGGATTTATCTGATAGTACGGTAAGCAAAAGAACTTAAATTTGTTTACTAATTACCTTTTCATTTAAATGCAGTTTTGGGAATAGTTTCTAACGTATACTAACTTGTCATTTCTTAGACACCTATTCCTATTGCTGACAAAGGTAAGCGAGTCAGTGCGTCGAAAGGAAAGGGGCCATCGGGTCAGCAGGATGATCACTACATCAGTCCACTTCGACGCGATTTCATTCTTCCCGAAAATTTGGTGAATACACTGGGAAAGCATCAGCAGCTCTTATATAACACGATACTCGAGAAGGGTGATGATTTCATTCAGTTCATCCATAAGGTTCTGCCGTCTTTGTTCCACGGTGAAGAAGTCATGGACTTGCTGATCAGTATTAGCGATGTCAAGGCACTGCTGCTTGGTGATATGCTGAACATCTCGGTGATTCAATCCTACTGCTTGTAAGTATCACATTTTTCTCTCTCAAAGTTAATAGTAAGTTTTATGTATAATTTTAATTTAATGTCTTTGTTATCAAAGGCCCTTACTATCGAGGCTGGTGGCAAAGAAAATGGAAAATATGGTCACCTTCCTATGTCCACAAATTATGTTTTCTAATGAAGCTTTGAGAGACGGTGTTGCGTGTCAGAGCCATATGCGCAATGCCATAATTGCGGTGGTTAACAGGAGAAGCCGATTTGTGCTCATACCATATCATCAGATGTAAGCGTGCTTGACCACCTTATGCTTTTGTCTTTATTGTTTTATGTTAACTGATAAGTGAGAAATACATAGACATTTAAGGGTTTAATCTACCTTATATTTACTTACTTTCAGGATAATATTACTCACTTATCGTATGTTTTTCCTAAGATTATGTTTTGATATGAACTGATACATTTTATGTATCAAATGCAGTAAAAAGTCTTGGAATCACATAGTTTATTTCACAAGCTTTCCAACGCAACAAACGGCGAGTGAAACGGACTTATAACGACGAATCTGGAGCCAGTCGAAGATTGCAGGACAAAACCATGAAAATACACGTGTCCGCTTTACGGACACATTCACGGACAGAACAAAAGAACGCGTCCGCTTTGCGGACTGAAACTCAAACGCAGCAGAAGCACACGTCCGCTCTGCGGACTCAAATGCGGACGCATGTAAATGCAACCCAGATCCAGAAATTGACGCGACTGAATTCGTTCGCGCTGTCTTCTCCATTTGCTTCTTCCTTTGCGGTGCCTACAGACATAATCCATCTACCCCTTCAACAATATCAAGCACCTCCCTTATCTTCTTAACCCACTAGCAAGCTCCAGCTTGTCTTCTTCCTCTTCCTCTCCTCTATATAAACCCTCTGCTTCTTCATCAGAAAAATACCATCGTTCACCATCGTACACAACTCACGCTCACTTCCAAATCACACTTCCTCCATCCAAATTCCATTTCCCATCCATATATCCACATATCCACTTCATTTACATCATTTCCCATCAAATAAGCCTAACTCTTCCATTTTCCAAATCCTAACGAAGAAGACGATCTGTGCAAACCAGGCCGTGTCCTAATTTGTGTCCGCGTTTGTGTCCGCGTGGCCCCACACGGACAGGACCAACTTTTGCTTGTGTTGTCGTTATTCTTCGTTCTACCTGTTTATTATTGTTTTAAGGTCGGCATAATCACGGAGATAAGTCCAGAAGTGGAATAACTCTCCCCAATAGAGTTCTTTCTCTCCTTAAACTCTACTCTGTTTTAATGTCTATCTTATTTATTATGTCTGTTTTTATAATTATGTGTGAGTAATAAACTTAGCCTCCCGGGTTGGGAAGTAAGCCTATTTTATTAAACTGTGTTATGTAGACTTTCTAATATAATCTGTTCAAGCAATATTTTGATTCTCCTCCTTAATGCGCTTTAATCTTTAGGCCAATTATTAAAGTTATATGTGTAGTTTCTTGTTAAAATGCAGTGCTGAGACAAGATTCTAGACAAGAGAAGTCAAAACAGGTTAACGACTAGAAGCGAGTTTTCGCCAATAGGTTAACCAGTCTCCAATAGGAATTGTTAATAATGCGATTAATTTATTAATAACTTGACAAGGGATTGCGCTTGTTGTTTAAATTAATCAGGGTTTATTAGACAGGGAACGGTCATAAACTAATTAAGATTCTTGAGTTTATTGCTAAAGTGGGAAAGTCTACAGTAATATAATTGAGTAAAATAGGTGAGCACAACAACCCGGGGTGCTTCCTTAAAAACAAAAGAGTTTTATAAATGCTATTATTAATCTGTTTTAATTAATTATTCTTTTTACTGTTTTGTTTACATTAAGTTCTAAACCACAATTTCTCTCAAAAAAATGATAAGTTTCTGTTCAGTAGTCTAATTAGAATTCTCAGTTAATTTACACTATCAGTTAAACCACAGCAAGGTCCCCAAGAGTTCGACACCCCACAATTCCACTATTCCGCAAAATGATTAGGTACACTGCCTAAGTGGTAGAAGTTGTAACACACTTTTACTCCAACAAGTTTTTGGCGCCGTTGTCGGGGACCTCCGGCACGGTTAACTGACAGTTTTAAATTTTATTGAGTTTTTTGTTTAGCTTTTGCTGCTCTTTAATTTTAATTTATAATATTTTGTTGTTTGTTTAATTTCGGACATCTAACTTCGGACACTTCGGACATGGACTTTGGACATCTAATTTCTGACATTTAATTTCAGCTCTTTATTTTATTGTCATTTATTTTTCAGTCATTTAATTTCCATTGTCCTTTAAATTTCAGTAACTTAACTTCTAACTCTTAAAATTCTGTAATCTAACATTTTAATTTCAGTACTCTAACGTTTAAATTGTATACTAATTACTAACTTATAATTTCTGTCATCTAACTACTAACTTATAATTTCTGTCATTTAAAGTTTCTGTCATTTAATTTTAGTAACTAACTTATAATTTCCAGTATACTAAACTACTAACTTCAAATTTCCAGTATACTAACTCCTAACATTAAATTTTCAGTCAGTTAATTTCTGTCATTTAAATTCCTCTGCCCTTTTTCTTTATTTACGCTTTATTTACTCTTAAAAAAATATAGTTCTTTGTTTTGTTAATTGCTTCTTTCTAATTTTGTTATTTTTCTGTAGTTTATATTTACTTGTCAATTATTGCTTTTCTCTAACAGTTATCCATTTTTCAAAACTGCATTTTATTTCTATATATGCGTCGAACTCGATCTGCAGGTAGTCCTCAAAACGATCTTGAACCTGAGATTGAGAGATTTCTCCACCAAAGAAGGCGACAACAACAAACTGGGATGACAAATCGACAAACTCTCTGCGAGTAGCAGCAACCATCAATTGAAGGGAGACCTTCTGCTATTGTCCTTCCTCAAGTTTCACACGCTGAACTGGATGCCTGGCAATTTAAAACGAGTTTTATTACCACACTCTACCACCAGGGCCAATACAGCGGGCTAGATTCAGATGATGCTCCACACCATATATCTGCATTTCTTGATTTTTGTAACACTTTCAATAAAACAGGAAATCTAAACGAGCGCATCCGTCTGCAATTGTTCCCCTATTCCTTGAAAGATGGCGCCTCCAGGTGGTTGAGAAGTTTACAACCCAGCAGTATCCACAGTTGGGCTGAGTTAGCAAACAAATTTCTGGCGAAATACTATCCCCCGTCCAAAACAAGAGAAAAAATTGCTGAAATCACCAACTTCTATCAAGAACCAGGTGAGTCTCTTTATGATTCGTGGGATAGATTCAAAGAATTACAGATATTATGCCCACATCACGGTATGAGTAGCCAGGAACTTGTGCATCATTATTTAGAGGCTTAAATGATTCTAACAAACTGTTGCTAAGTTCCTCGTCTCGAGGAAATTTTATGAACTTGACTCGAGAAGAAGCAGTTGATCTACTGGACCAGATGACCGCCAGTACCAGACAATGGTGTAAAAACAAGGGAAGAGGAGAAGCCAAGAGAGAAACCGGTATCTACAGTATTCCCCCGCAGGATCATGTGTCTGCTCAACTCGCTGCACTAGCAAAAGTTGTGGAGAAACTAACTCTTAGTCAACCACAACAAAAAACTGTGAAAACAGTAGCCACTTCCCCATATCTGACTCCCTGTTGCGAAAACTGTGGAGGAGCTCATGAAACCCCACAATTCCACTATTCCGCAAAACGATTAGGTACACTGCCTAAGTGGTAGAAGTTGTAACACACTTTTACTCCAACATTAACTCATATATATTTCGAAGCTGAAGTTGATTTGTTGTTGTTTGAACTTGTAGTAATCATTGGTTGTTGTTAGTGGTGTGTACTTACACATCATCCTGTATAGTTATTGATCCTATTGACGAAATTAGGAGAAACATCTCCATTTCTATTCTGCTGACAAAGTAAGTAAATTGTGTATATTTTCATTTCAAAAATAAAAATTTTATACTTTTTTTTATTACTTGTCACTTAAATGCTTGTTTTAATTAATTTCAGTGGTTTTAGAGATGGTATGATCAGTTGTCGTGCTATGAATTTTCCTTTGGATATACAGTATATTAAAAAGGTAAAAAAACATTCTATTTAATCATGCATACTTAAATATATTTTGTATATTAGTGTGTATATATAATAATATAATTTTATTGAAAATAGTGTCCCAGGCAACCGGATAGCAGCAGTTGTGGATATTTTTATGATGCGATACATGTACGACATCGTGTCCAAAATCGAGAAAATCAGAAATGACAATGAAGTACATATTATAAGTTTTGTGTTTGAATTAGTAATTTAACTGTTTGTGCATGGTTGGATAAGTTTAAATGTTGTACTTAATTGCTTTTATAATTCTTGCGTGCAGCTTATTGACTTCTTCGCAAAACAAGGAGCTACTTATTCCCTTGCCGATCTAGAGTTTGTCAAGGAGCACATGTGCGCTTACTGGACGAAAGCAATAAATGTAGGTCAACAGAAGTCATGAGTTGCGCGCTGCAGCTATATCTTTTCTTTTTTGAAGTTGTCTGAACTGAACCAATTTGCACCTGTAAATGTAGTTTGTTGCATTATGTCAAGCACACTTGCATTGTGTTAAAAAATGCAGTTTCCTGCATTATCAAATTTCTACAGATTGTAGTACAACATAAGTACTGTAGTAGCTTCCATCTGTTTGGATTTTAATTGTAATTAAATTTTGTCTGCATGTTTGGTACTAATACTGGCAAATCTCTGTTAATTTGGTACTAATACTGGCTGATTTGTTGCAATTAGCCTGGGATCTGATGTGTTTTGCTATAAATTTAATTCGTAGATTTAATTTCTTTGTTACAGTTTGTTGTAATGGCGTCTGATGTGTTGAAAATGCAACAACATGCATTGATCTGTTGTGTGATGATATCTGTAGCATTTATGTGGAACAGAGATTTCTGAAAATAAAAATAAAAAAGGAAGATATAAAGAACGCTTATCCATATAAGCGTTCTTTAAACTCTCCCGCCAACCATCATAAGAAACGATTATAACATATAAGTGTTGTTTTTGACTTAGCATAAAGAACACTTGTTCGGCTAAAGCGTTTTTTATGTTCCCATCGTTCTCGCGCTATAAAGAACGCTTTGCAAATAAGCGTTCTTTAAAGCTAGTATAAGGAACGCTTTCAAAGTGTCATTTAAAATGTTCAATCATTTGCGTCACTCGAATAAACTACGCTTTATAAGCGTTCTATATGCCAAATTTAAGCGTTGTTTATTCTTTTATTTCCAGCAGTGTGTCATCACCGTGAATTTGTAGTGGCCATATCTCATATGGAATGCCGTCTTCTCAATATCTTGTTCTCGGATGGAAATCTGATGATACCCGGATCGGAGGTCAATCTTGGAAAAGACTGAAGCTCCCTTTAATTGATCGAACAGGTTGTCGATGCATGGCAATGGGTACTTGTTCTTTACGGTGACCGCATTCAGTTTGCGGTAGTCGATGCAAAGGCGGAGGCTACCGTCCTTCTTCTTCATGAAGAGGACCGATGCTCCCCAGGGTGATACGCTCGGGTGTATAAACCCTTTGTCGAGTAGATCACGCAATTGCTCCTTAAGTTCTGTCATTTTAGCCGGTGCCATATAGTATGATGCCCTAGCAATGGGACTAGTACCAGGTACGAGGTCAATCTCGAACTCTACTATTCTCGGGGGTGGCATACCGGGTAGTTCCTTTGGGAACACATCGAGAAATTCTGATACAACTGGCACCTGGTGCTGAATTCTGATCTCTCTCTAGATCTTGCACATAGCATAAATACACATCGTGCCCCTTTATGAGCTCCCAGTACATAGCCATTGCGGAGATAACTGTAGTCGAAGGCTCTCTCGGCCTCTAGCGGTATGAAACAGTAACCCCAGATGGACTCTTGAGCAGTAGTCTATGCTCGGCGTAGAGGATTCACCCTTTGTGCCGCTCCAACCAGTTCATCCCAATTATCAAGTCGAATCTCAACCTGTTGAATTCAATGAAGGAGATGGGAAATTCTTCACCCTTGATTCGAATCGTGGCAGCTTGGTAATACTTGGTACATCTTACTCGCTCCTTCGACGGGAGCATAACCATGAAGTGTGGTTGCTCATCTGCATCTAGCCCCAACCTTTTCACAAATGATGGCGAAACAAAGGTGTGTGAGGTGTCAGAGTCGAACAGTACTGAGGTATCAATGCCATTTACCGGGAAGGTACCCGTTAGAATGGTGCTACTCTTATAGGCTTGTGCTTCGGTGAGGATACTCAGGTTACCTTCAGTACCGAGTCCACAACCTAATTATTCATAAGCTTTATAAGTATCGGTGGTAGAACGCAAGTGGAATTTAATAATCAACATTGCTTTTTATTAATAAACCATCCATCATACACATTGTGTCTCTAATACACATTACTAATGCATTACATGGTATTACAAGGTTAATACTTCCTGAAGGTAAGGTTCATACGTCCTGGTTTCATGTGTGTGGCATTGATTATTACCGATGGTGCCATATTCAACTTGATCTTCTTGATCTCGTGATACAGCAACCTTGATTTTCCACCCATGATTAAGACATCTCCTAATCTCAATACCATTTTCTCTGCGAGGTCCACACACTTCTGCTCGCTATACAAAAATACGGCTTCATCACCAATAGACCAAGACACTACGTGAAATACCCCAAACTTATTAAATATTTAATCACATTAATTAAGGCCTAAACATGCCTTAAAAGTCAACTGAGAGCAACAGTGGTCAACACAAAACAAGATGTTGCACCCTTTGACTGTTAAGGGTAAATAAATACCCAAATGAACTTCTTAGGACCTAAAAATTTGTCCTAAGTTTATTAACATAATATTAAACATATTATAACTGTTGGACAACACTCCAACACAAAGAACAAGCACTTTCATGCTTCAAGGTCAAAAAGGGCAAAGATGTACTCTAAGAAACCTTAAAGGTCTAATGACCTTTATGTTATACCCAAAATTTTGACCCCCTGGTTAAGGTCTACGAGGTTGTGAGAGCCATCTCCATCAAACAGTAAGAGACTCCGGCCCGATCGGCGTGTTCCAGGGCCTGGGGAGCAGCTTCGTCATTGTCAGGGGCGTTTTCGTAATTTTTAAGGCTTCTGGGTTCTCCTATAGGCTTTCTCTCTCCTCCAAAGGGTGCCCAAATCAGCTTGAAATGCTTTGATATTTTAACCCATGATAGAGGATGACATTTTAAGCATAATGGCGTTGGAATTTTGATTTTTCGAATTTCCAATAATTTTCTAGCAATTTCTGATTGAATCTGACGAGAAATTCAATTTAAAAATGCTCCAGCATTTAAAAAATTCGTTTCCACCTCAGAAAATTCATAATATCCATTCTTGACATGTGGTTAAAATTCATAGCAAAATTCCTTTGGGAAGTTACTCAGTTAAAATATCGAAAAATCTTACTTTTTAGATTCTCTTTATCTTTAAGAAAGTCTATATAAGGGATAGGTTTTTGGATAAAATCAGAACCTCACATGCTGAAGAACCCCCTAGAGAGTCAGAAAACCCGGCCTCCTCTCTCTCTCTCACGTTTTCCAACATCCGGCCACCCAAATCATACTGAAAATCCCCCGAAATCACCGTCTAAACACGTTTTCCAATCCCCAAAGCACCAATAATCATCAAAACCTCAAAAAACACCTCTAAAACGTGAAGAACAGCAAGAAAACAACACAACAACCAGAAGCTTGGGTCGAAATCCTCTCGGGTCTGCCATCAACGGAGCACTCGACGAGTCCCGGTGTGAAGAAACGTTGTGAATCCGAAGGTAAAACAGGTAGAAACTCCACTTCCCTGATTCACCACGGTATTATCTGTCTTGCCTCAAAATTTGGGCTCAAACTAACCTTCGTAGGCTTCTGTATTGCTGTTTATTTAAGCCTCTGTCAGATAACTTGTTTGCTAAGTTTCGTGCTTAATTCGAATTCAAATTGAAAACTTTCAATCACTAACGTCTTGTACATCTTTCAGGCTACACACCCATAAAATTTGAGCTCAAAACACCCTCGGGAACCTTCTGAAAACCCCTGTCCGTGGGTGGTCCGTGACCTCGGACCTATGGTCCGGGACCTCGGACGCGTTGTCCGAGACCACGGACGCCCACGGACGGCGGCGGGATTTTGAAAATTCAAAATTTAGGTTTTTCTAATGATGTCCGGGCCCACGGACAGCCTGTCCGTGGCCCCGGACTTTGCAAATTTTCGTTTTCCTTTAATTTCGATTTTCTGTATATTTAGGTTAACTGGGGTCCGTGGTCTCGGACATTAGGTCCGTGGCTACGGACGGAAACAAAATTTGACCTAATTCTGCCTCCGAAACCCTAGTTTAGGTAGCTTTCAATTTCACTTTAATTTTCTGTCAAAAAATGCTAAAAAACACAAAAAAACAGAAGCGCGCACTTAGGTTAAGAACGACCTCGTAATAAGCCGTAATTAAACTAAGTAGAGGAAAAACGACCTAAGAGGGGTAATGAAAGTAATTGAACCCTAAATAAGTCGAATATCAAGCCCCCGAACCCGAACTCTCCTTTCCTAATTTAATCTAGGTCAAAATTAGGTGGCGACTCATAATAGGTTCCAGTGAGCTAGCTTAGGTTTTAATAATTATTGTTATGTGACATAGTTATTAATCTTAGGATATAAGTGGACCTAAAACCCGTTTAGATCCTAATCAACTTTATCAACATAGGATAGGGTTTAAAATCGAGGCTCACAGACTGGCGACTCTGCTGGGGACAAACTCTTAATTTTAACTTGTTTAATTTTAAGAAAGAGGGCTTAACTCGAAAATGTTTATTTATGGCTTTATTACTCTGTTTGTTTACCTTCGTGCGCACTTTAATTTTCTGCACCTTGGCATCATATGAGAGCGAGGGTCCACACAAACCAATTTCACCCCGGGACCCATTTGAGGGTCCCCTGTCAGGGACTCACACCTTTTAGGTGATGTGAATAAGCGGGGGAAAAGAGGAGGGTGTCGTCTAACCACACCCCCTTAATACCTGGGCTTTAGCCCCAAGCGTCTTCCTGGCAGTGCCCTTACTAGCCCTTTGTTTGGTCAGTCAAAGACCCGACTGTAGACGCACACCTTCAGGTGATGTGAAAAGAGTGGGGAAGCCCAAAGAGAATAGCGTGCAAGCCCTATTCCTTTGTGGTGACCTGGGCCACGCCCCAAGCACCTCTCCGGATTGATCCATACCCAGTTTGATTTAAACGTCTAGTGAGGACATGTTGAATTTGTGTGGGCCTTGTTTGCTTGTATGATCGGCCCATTACCCGGCCTAGAGATTGATAGGAACCTCTCCTGCATCAACTCAGCCCAACCCGAATTGGCAGCTTTATTGTTTGCGGCCCAGAGGCTTTGTTTGGTTTGATATGTGAGTCATTTGGGCTTCGGCCCAAAAGTTTAAACTTAGGAGATTTCTCTTTCAGCCTAATTTGAATTATCAATTTAGTTCTAGGCCCATGAAAAAAACAAATCTACCTAAAGCAGTCCAGGAGAATCAATCAGGCTTTTCCATTTCGGCCCAAGGCCCATTCTAGTCTAGGTAAACTTTTTGTTCGGGCCCTGGCCCAAAGTCCTAGATCTAGGTGTCATACCTTTTAGGCCCACTCAAAACTGTTTGTTTAGGTTTCAACCCATTCGAACTCAGGATAGTTCTCGTAACTCATTCATTCCAGTTTCCGGCTTCAAAGCCCAACAAGAGCATCAAACAAATCAGACTTCAAGGCTTATCCTTCGGCCCAACGGCCCATTCGCGGTCCATGTGATTTCTTTCAGCTTGTTTGCTCAATTCCTGGATTCAGGCCTACATGTCCGTTCTAGTCTAGGAATCATCTAGTCTATGCACTTCACTCCCAGTTTGGCGAAGACTCAGGCCCAATTGCTTCCTACATAACCCATAGGTATTCCTAGTTCGGACATCTTACAGGGCCTACTCGAAGTTTGGAAGGAAGACGATCACAGTCATTAGCGACATCCCAGCGGTCAAGAGCTCGAGCCTTCAGCATGCCGACTTCAGACGGTTCAGCAGGATTTCGATTCAATAGAAATTTTAGGGTTCCTATGCATTCTACTGCATAACCTGCCATAACACTCATCTTTCAAATGCACCTCTCTGTTTTCAAAGAATGATCATTTTCAAACCACTAATAAGAAGCATCGATTTTGTTGAATCATCTTCTTCCTCATGTTCACAAATGAATGACTTCTTCAAGTCTAAATGATAACACAAAAAAAAAAGGTTTTGTTTCACACAAGTTTCTTTTGAGAAAATGGTTCATGAATTAATTATTTCCCGACAATGGAACACAAAGACTTGTATTTTGTTTCTGAAGTTTTGAGCATGCCTTACCAAACCCCACATCTTATCCCAAAACATCCAAATAACCCCAAAGCGGTTCCAAATCCATATCTTTTAAATTGTCGTCACTAACCCCAAATCGATACTGGAGGCAATCTGAGTTTAGGTTCGTCATCTTTCATCTTTTTTAAGCGTGTGAACTAGTCTCTAAGTGAAATTCACGAGAGTGTCTTGAGCGGAAAAACATGAGTGAATGAGCGTGTCACTTTTACACGACTCCGGTGAGACCACATTCAAAGGTGAGGTAAACGGCATAACTTTGACCGAAGGAGATAATTTGTAAATTTACTCTTAGACCTGCGAAAAGTAACAAAGAATTGATACACAACTATCAGGAATGACGAAGCACCTAGGTACAACACCACTAGCCAAAAGCTTGTGAACCCTGACGTTAAACCCTAGGCGCCCCCGCTGAGCCTTTCATATATCCCCTTTTGATATTACGAACTCCACAGAAAACCGGCCAATGATGAATGTTCGACGGTGACCAAAGGAAGCGAGGAGCCCGACTCTCAGATAACATTCTCATCAGTCTAGAGAAGCAATGCCGCTATCAACATGGCGAAGCGATCCGCAAATGGTCCCAGAGGGACACAGGATCAAATGAGCTAACATCAAACAGCTCTCAAAGTTCAAAACCGGGAAACACAAGAACCCCGAAGGCAAATCATAAAGGATAAAGAAAGAAAAAAGGCAAACCCGAAGCGCCTCGAAGAAGTCCAAATGACAAAAAAAAGAGAAATTGGTGTAAAGGACAACTCCAAAAGTCCAGGTCAGAAGCTCGAAAACAACGTCAACATGAAGCAGTAAGACAACTTCAAGACAATGAAGATGAATCCGAGAGAAGACGCAAGTTGCAGCTTTGGTCACCCATTTAAGCTCCACATACCTCAAATATCCCTCCACGATCCCGTCGTCTTTCATCGCACCCTATGGCCACGTTATAAGCTTTAAAGACTTCCGACTTGATAGTTGTGTGTCCTATCACGTGAAAGTAACAGATCAAATGCTGGTAAATCCATCAAATATCGAATTCAATGGTTTAGAAGTTAGGACCATGAGCGAGAAATGAGTGCAAACACCGACCACATCGAGTGTAGGTTAGGGAGCACCACATCAAAGCATAAACCTCGACCCTGTGGGGTGAGACTTGTTCGCATGTTTAATCAAAGAAAATACTGGGGGCAATTGATCGTTCCGATCAATTGCCATGAACTCTAGCTCAGATTGTCCTAAGGAAAATACTGGGGGCAATTGTTGGTTCCAACAATTGCCATGACAACACCAATTGAAACCTAAAGCTTGAGCACCACCATCCCACCACAGGCATAAGCCCTTACCACCACATCAAACACCACAGGCCCACATAAGCCCTTACCTCCACACCTCCACTACACAGGCACACATAAGCCCTACCACCACACACACACACTCTCAAGCCCGTCATTAGCCTTACCTCACAAAACATCAAACCCGTCATAACCCTGACCACCATCCAAAATCACAACGCAGTCCCAGGTCTATCACAAGCACCACAACAAACACCACCACTTCCAACAATGACATGTTCATTTTTCAAGAAACAAATTGCAGATATGAAATTCTTAGCCAGGAATGATCATTTCATTTCCTTTTTCAGCAGAGTCTTTCTCAAACATTGCCATGTTTGGCACATTTTTCAACAGTTCCTTGTTTTGGGCAAGCTTCCAACAAACACTCTAGTTGCATTTTACATAACACCTCAACATTGCCATGTTTGGCACCTTTTCCAACAAATCCTTGTTTTGAACGAGTATCTTTCATGTATTTTGATTGCATACATCTTATCATCATTGCCATGTTTGGCACTCCAATAATCAGTTTTCATCATTTGCACGAGACCATTATCTTCCTAACTCATTTTTAGTTCGAGACCTAAAATCGGCGCAAGGCCCTGCAGTTCCTCTTTCAGTACGAGACCTAGCATCTTCATTCAGTACGAAACCTAGAATCAGTGTGAGAGCCAGCTTTTTCTTCATCCATTCAGTACGAGACTTCAGTGCGACACCACCATCTTCATCAGTGCGAGGCCCATCATTTTCTTCAGTGCGAGACCCAGCATCTTCAACCAGTACGAGACCTAGTATCATCTTCCGTGCGAGACCCATCATCTTCTTCAGTGCGAGACCGAGCGTCATCATCCAGTGCGAGACCAGAGAGACCTAGTATCATCTTCCGTGCGAGACCCATCATCTTCTTCAGAGCGAGACCGAGCGTCATCCAGTGCGAGACCAGACGAGACCTAGTATCATCTTCCGTGCGAGACCCATCATCTTCTTCAGTGCGAGACCGAGCGTCATCATCCAGTGCGAGACCAGTACGAGACCTAGTATCATCTTCCGTGTGAGACCCATCATTCTTCAGAGCGAGACCGAGCGTCATCATCCAGTGCGAGACCAGTACGAGACCTAGTATCATCTTCAGTGAGGTAGAGCGTGATCTAAGTTGGCGGGGCAAGGCAATAAGTCCCCATCTTCATGTCAACTTCTTGGGAGAAACAACTAGTGGGCAGGGCAATAAGTCCCCTTGGTAATCTAGAAGTTATCCCAGCACCCCAGTTGGTGGGCGAGGCAATAAGTCCCCATAGTATACCAACCAGGAGCATTGGAACGGGTTTCGGTCCCCCAGAAGCATCCGGATCATCAGCATCATCAGCATCATCAACATCATCAACACCTTCGGCATTATCACCAGCATCAGCATCATTTGCATCATTAGCATTTCAGCATTCTTGCATTTGCATCCAGTTTTCACACCCCAGCAGTCAACGCCTTAGGAATAGCTTGACATCATTTTCACCACTTTAGGTAGTCAGCGCCTTAGAATAGCTCGACAGCATATCATCATTCAGGCAGTCAACGCCTTAGAATAGCTTGACATTATTTCATCATTTTAGGTAGTCAGCGCCTTAGAATAGCTTGACAATGCTTGTAGCTTAGGTAGTCAGCCTTAGAATAGCTCGACAATGCTTTGTAGCTTAGGTAGTCAGCGCCTTAGAATAGCTCGACAATGCTTTGTAGCTTTGGTAGTCAGCGCCTCCGAATTGTTGGGCATCGTTAACCCGGTTTCACACAACGTGGAGGATTCTGTGGAGTCCAAAATTTTGGGGCACCACTCAAGCATCAACCAGACTTTTCACATTCGTACAAAGTCCAGTTGAGGGGGGCAATCTGTTATACCCAAAATTTTGACCCCCTGGTTAAGGTCTACGAGGTTGTGAGAGCCATCTCCATCAAACAGTAAGAGACTCCGGCCCGATCGGCGTGTTCCAGGGCCTGGGGAGCAGCTTCGTCATTGTCAGGGGCGTTTTCGTAATTTTTTAAGGCTTCTGGGTTCTCCTATAGACTTTCTCTTCCTCCAAAGGGTGCCCAAATCAGCTCGAAATGCTTTGAATTTTAACCCATGATAGAGGATGACATTTTAAGCATAATGGCGTTGGAATTTTGATTTTTCGAATTTCCAATAATTTTCTAGCAATTTCTGATTGAATCTGACGAGAAATTCAATTTAAAAATGCTCCAGCATTTAAAAAATTCGTTTCCACCTCAGAAAATTCATAATATCCATTCTTGACATGTGGTTAAAATTTCATAGCAAAATTCCTTTGGGAAGTTACTCAGTTAAATATCGAAAATCTTACTTTTACTAGAGTCTTTATCTTAAGAAAGTCTATATAAGGGGATAGGTTTTGGATATAAAATCAGAACCTCACTGCTGAGAAGAACCCTAGAGAGTCAGAAAACCCGGCCTCCTCTCTCTCTCTCTCACGTTTCCAACATCCGGCCACCCAAATCATACTGAAAATCCCCGAAATCACCGTCTAAACACGTTTTCCAATCCCCAAAGCACCAATAATCATCAAAACCTCACCACAAAAAACACCTAAAACGGTAAAACGTGAAAGAAGAGAAACAACCACAACCAGAAGCTTGGGTCAAATCCTCTCGGGTCTGCCACAACGGAGCACTCGACGAGTCGGTGTGTGAAGAAACGTTGTGAATCCGAAGGTAAAACAGGTAGGAACTCCACTTCCCTGATTCACCACGGTATTATCTGTCTTGCCTCAAATTTGGGCTCAAACTAACCTTCGTAGGCTTCTGTATTGCTGTTTATTTAAGCCTCTGTCAGATAACTTGTTTGCTAAGTTTCGTGCTTAATTCGAATTCAAATTGAAAACTTTCAATCACTAACGTCTTGTACATCTTTCAGGCTACACACCCATAAAATTTGAGCTCAAAACACCCTCGGGAACCTTCTGAAAACCCCTGTCCGTGGGTGGTCCGTGACCTCGGACCTATGGTCCGGGACCTCGGACGCGTTGTCGAGACCACGGACGCCCACGGACGGCGGCGGGATTTTGAAAATTCAAAATTTAGGTTTTTCTAATGATGTCCGGGCCACGGACAGTCCTGTCCGTGGCCCCGGACTTTGCAAATTTTGTTTTCCTTTAATTTCGACTTTTCTGTATATTTAGGTTAACTGGTCCGTGGTCTCGGACATTAGGTCCGTGGCTACGGACGGAAACAAATTTGACCTAATTCTGCCTCCGAAACCCTAGTTTAGGTAGCTTCAATTTCACTTTAATTTTCTGTCAAAAAATGCTAAAAAACCAAAAAAAAACAGAAGCGCGCACTTAGGTTAGAACGACTCGTAATAAGCCGTAATTAAACTAAGTAGAGGAAAAAC
>JAIOTZ010002433.1:0-17739 GCA_023374045.1 Limonium bicolor
GCTCTTGAAGATTTGAAAGGACTAAGTCGAAGAGCTTGATGAAACTAAGAGATCGGTGGTCTCGGTTTTTGATTTGGACAAGTGAGCAAGAAGTTACAAGGATTTGAAGTTGGTATGTTGGTGGTGTGCTGTTCGATCGTGAAAGAGAGAAAGGAAGAAGATGGCTACGTGAGAAAGTAAGAGCAAATGAAGAATGAAGAGGAGATGAATGATGTAGTGCTTTAAAGATATTATATTACGTAAAGCAAACAATAAGTGTTTTTTCTTAACTAAACACACATTACATGTTCAAACAGTAAGCAAAGGGATGTCTGACCCATTCCATGCAGAACCGACCCCCATTTAAATTACAAGGGATTAATTAGTCTTTATTGCCCAATTAAATTACATATGTTAACATATGTTACAAACTAGCTTATTTTAGTTACTATTCATAATAACAAGGCACTTTGAAGCGAAATTCTTGATTTCCCATTGATTTAAACTTCCAATGTGATACTAAATAGTAACATATTAATTAAAGAGTATTGATGGTCATTTAGCCATTCAAAACTCATTTACAAGACAATTTTCCGAAAACGTGCTTTACGACTCATTAAAGCACATTTTGTGTTTTAACTGTTTTCAAGCTCAGTTTTCTTGGTAATTGATTAATAAGCTCATAATATATATATAAGGTCTTGGTTAGTTTATCAAGTCTTAATCAAGACTATCCAAGCTAGAGCAATTTTTGCCCATATTGCCCTTTAGGCAATTAATTGTATTTACTATTATTAAATTATTTACTAATGTTTCTGAGACTCTTTTAGTCTTAATAATTTATTATTTAATATTTAAACAACTTATTAAGGTTTGGGATTTCAATCTACCCCCCTTAAAAGAACTTTGTCCCAAAGTTCATACTTCCACATACTTCCCACAATCTTAAATTCTAAAAATGAGTATCACTTATGACTAACAACTCATATAACATACTTCCATAATATACAATCCTAACATAACATCACTCAGACATCTGTACATAACAATATCACAACAGACATTAAAAACACATAGACTATTTCGCCGTACATTTCAAGTCAGTTTTCTTGGTAATGATTTAATAAGTCATTAATATATATATAAGGTCTTGGTTAGTTATCAAGTCTAATCAAGACATCCCAAGCTTACATATTTTGCCCATATGCCCTTTAGGCAATTAATGTATTTACTATTATTAAATTATTACTAATGTTTCTGAGACTCTTTTTAGTCTTAATAATTTATTATTTAAATTAAACAACTTATAAGGGTATTTCAATCTACCCTTAAAAACTGTCCCAAAGTTCATACTTCCCACATACTTCCCACAATCTAAATTCTAAAACATGAGAATCACTTATGACACAATACTTCCATAACAACATCAATAACATATCCATAATATCGACACAGGTCCTAACAACATCATCACTCAGACACAACGGTCTTAACACATATCACAACAGACATAAAAACAACATAGACAATGTATCAAATACACGCCTCATAACTGAAACGGCTCTACCCCCCTAAAAAGGGGTACGCCCGTACCCTATACATATAACACTAAGAAGTAAACAACAACGGGTACTTCGCCTTCATCTTATTCCAGCTCCCAAGTGGCCTCCTCGACGTCCTGGTTAGACCAGAGGACCTTCACCAGTCGTACAGACTTATGGCGAGTGTCTCGAGTCTTAGTATCCAGAATCCGTACGGGAGTCTCCACTGATCGCATGGTCGGCTCTAAGGTTAGCCTCTCAGGCTGAAGTACATGAGACGGATGAGACATATATTTCTTAACTGGGACACATGAAATACATCATGTACCTTGCCCAGCTCAACAGGTAAATCAAGTCTATAAGCTACTGGTCCTATCCGCTCCGTCACAACATAAGGCCCACATACTTTGGGCTCAACTTGCCTTTCTGGCCAAAACGAAACACTCCCTTCATGGGGGATACTCTAAGGAACACCTGATCGCCCACGGCGAACTCCAGGTCACGTCTGCGCACATCAGCGTACGACTTCTGTCTATCCTGAGCTGCTTTCATGTTAGCCCGGATCTGGCGAACTTCTGCCTGAACTTGTTCCAGATACTCTGGTCCTATAATGACCGTCTCACTCGACTCATCCCAGCATAATGGCGTGCGGCATGGTCTACCGTACAAAGCCTGGAAGGAGACATCTTGATCGAAGCATGGTAACTGTTGTTGTAACTAAACTCGATCAGATGTAACTTATCAATCCAGCTGGTCTGAAAGTCAAGTGCACATGCACGTAACATATCCTCAAGTGTCTGGATAGTGCGCTCACTCTGACCATCTGTCTGTGGGTGAAACGCCGTACTCAATTTCAGTTCAGTACCCAGTGCTTCTCTTGTGGATCTCCAATACTTCGATAAGAATCTTGTATCCCTGTCAGATACAATCGTTTTCGGTACCCATGATGTCTAACAATCTCTCTGTCAAAGAGCTCTGCAAGTCTTGCCACTTTCCAGGTGTCCTTCATCGGTATGAATCGGGCCACCTTGGTCAGTCGGTCAACAACAACCCAAATCATATTCAGACCTCCCCTTGTAGGCGGAAGCCCTACTACAAAGTCCATAGAAATGTCATGGAACTTCCACTCAGGCACTGGCATTGGCTGCACCATACCACCAGGCCGTCGGTGCTCAAACTTGACTTTCTGACAAGTGAGACACCTCAACACATAATCATTCACATCCTTTTTCATGCCAGCCCACCAAAATAACGTTTCATACCCTTATACATCTTTGAAGCTCCGGGGTGAATCGATGTCGTAGAACAATGGGATTCACTTAGTATGCGCTCCTTCAGCTCAGCGCTACTCCTCGGAATACACAGTCGGCCATTAAGCCTAATCAATCATCGTCATGGAGTCTGAAGTCGTACTTCTGGCCCTCGAATGTCCCATCAATAAGTTTCTGTCTAATCTCCAACATATACTGATCCGTCATCTGAGCACTCCGCACCTCTTCAACCAAGCTAGTATGAGAGACCAGCGAATGGAGAGAGTGTGCTCGGCGACTCAGTGCGTCAGCTACCACATTTGCTTTCCCCTCTTTGTACTGCAAGTTAATGTCATAATCGTTTAAGAACTCACCCACCTTCTTTGTCTCATGTTCAACTCCTTCTGAGTGAACAAGTACTTTAAACTCTTGTGGTCAGAATAGATCGTTACACTTACCCCATACAAATGATGTCGCCATATCTTCAGTGCGAAGACAATGGCACCCAATTCTAAATCGTGGGTAGGGTAGTTCTCTTCGTGTTTCTTCAGCTGTCGGGAGGCGTATGCTACGACCTTCCCGTGTTGCATCAACACACAACCCATACCCTTACCTGATGCGTCGCAATAGACCTCAAAACCATCTGGACCGTCTGGTATAGTCAGGACTGGTGCAGATGTCAGAGCATCTTTAAGCTTCTGAAAAGAAATCTCACAGTCTTCTGTCCACTCGAATGGTGCATCCTTCTTCATCAAGGAAGTCATCGGCTTCGAGACACTGGAGAAGTCTCTCACAAATCTCCTATAATATCCTGCCAGACCGAGGAAGCTCCGAATGTCGGTAACTGTCTTCGGCCTAGGCCAGGTGCGTACTGCATCTATCTTTGCCGGATCAACAGCGATCCCGGCCTCAGAAATCACATGGCCAAGAAAAGAAACTTGGTCCAACCAAAATTCACACTTAGAAAATTTTGCATACAACTGATTCTTCCTCAGTATCTGTAACACATTTCTCAGGTGGGTTCATGCTCACCTCTCGATTTCGAATACACAAGTATGTCATCGATGAAGACTACCACTGACTTGTCCAACTGATCTTGGAACAAGCGGTTCATTAGGTCCATGAACTTAGCTGGTGCATTGGATAAACCAAACGGCATAACCGTAAACTCATAATGTCCATATCTGGTTCTGAACGCTGTCTTCTCAATATCACTGTCCTTAACTGCAATCTGATGATAACCTGATCGTAGATCTATCTTGGAGAACACTGATGCTCCTCTCAACTGATCAAATAAGTCGTCGATGCGTGGTAAAGGATAACGGTTCTTCACCGTAACTGCATTCAGCTCTCGATAGTCAATACAAAGGCGGAGGCTACCATCTTCTTCTTCACGAAGAGGACCGGCGCTCCCCATTGCATGTGAAACGCTAGGGCGAATAAATCCCTTGTCAAGTAGGTCTCTTAGCTGCTCCTTGAGCTCAATCATCTCTGCTGGAGCCATACGATAGGGCGCCTTCGCTATTGGTCCGGTGCCCGGAACCAAATCAATCTCAAACTCAACTTCCCGTGCTGGCGGCATGCCCGGCAGTTCCTTAGGAAATACATCAGGAAACTCCGACACTACCGGTACATCTGGGCTAAACTCTGGGTCTCTCTCTATGTCCTGGACATAGCAGAGGTATACATCATTCCCTCGTCGTAGTTCACGATACATAGCCATGGCGGTGATGATCTGAGTCGAAGGCTCCCTGGGCCTCTGGCGGTATGATATAGTAACCCCAGACGGACTCCGAAGAAGCAGTCGATGCTCGGCACATAGGATTCTGCCCTTGTACCGCTCCAACCAGTTCATCCCGATAATCACATCAAAACCAAGTCCATCGAACTCTATCAGGTCGATTGGAAACTCCTCATCTCTGATTCGTATAACAACACCTCGGTGGTAGCGGGCACACCTGATCCGCTCTTTCGAGGGAGAGACTAGAAAGTCAGGCATCTCTTCACCGTCTAACCCCAGCCTCTTCGCAAAAGACAGCAAAATAAATGTGTGTGAGGCTCCGGAGTCGAACAAGATCGATGCATCCACGCCATTAACTGGGAAGGTACCGGTGAGGATTGTGCCGCTTTTGCCGGCTTCTGCTTCACTGCAGACACTCAGTACTCCTCCCGTTCCGAGTGCACAGCCTGATTATTGGCAAACTCATAAGTATATAGTAACAGCACGGTTCACATATTTCAAAACAACTCCACTTATTTATTAACATTCTCTTCACTTCATAAGTTGGTTTACACTGCTGACACAATTAACACATAATACATCCCCAACATTCACTGGTTTAACACATTACAATATTACACAGGGGCTAAAACTGTCTGAAGGTCAAATTCAAACGTCCAGGTTTCATGTGTGTGGCATTGATCACTGTCGAAGGTGCGGTATTCAATTTGATCTTCTTGATACCGTGGTATAACATCCTTGACTGCCCACCCATGATTAACACATCTCCTGATTTCAGTATCAGCTTCTTTGCGAGGTCACCACGCTTCTGCTCGCCGTACATAAAAACTGCGGTATCACCAATGGACCAAGACACCACGGGTACTCCCTTACGTAGAGACTCGGGTGACTCGTCCTTATCTTGGTGTAAACCTAAGCGTCCTCCTTTTGGTAGAAGTTCACAACACATAAATCTGCTTTCACACTTGGTATTGAATCAGATTCAACTTGCTGAGCAATTCCCACGGCGTGGTTAACGACCGCGAGGAACTCCTCAGGTATACTTGGTACAGTTGCTCCATCCTCAGCTCGCTTGTTTTGATATGACTTGGTGTAAGGATTCCAGTCCTTACCCATGCACATCATCTTCAATTTCATTTTTGACCCACTCGGGTATTCGGGTGTGTAGAAACCTCCTGTGCTGTTCCCAGTTCGTCGCATCGTCGGATGATGTGGATTTGTGCTTCCGGTGTCAGGTACCATTTAAAAGTATCATACCTGGCTGGATGACCTGACATTGCTCCATTGGAAAGTCGGTGATGTTGATGGCGGTTTCTTCAGGGCTTGGTGTGGGCGGGATTGGATAGCAAATATTGAAGGTTCCTAGATTTAAATTACCTAGTTTAGGTGACTTTCACATCATACTTTAAATTTTTACTCACATGGTAATACACTTAGACTCACTAACACGCATGTATGTAATGCGGTACACAGTCACTCATTTCATTTAATGGTTTAGGCGGTACCTGGTCTAGAAGAGGGTTCTGCTGCCTCAGACCGGTCCACCACATTCAGGGCGGCCTTGTTGGATCCCGATCCCTTCCCCTTCTGGGCATCAGTATACCTCTGGTCGGTAGGTGGCTGATTAGCCGGCTTTGGGCCTTCGGTAATCGCAACAGCCTTACCCTTCCACTGTCCCCTAGGCTTGTAATTTCTACCATTCGGGTTCTGGAAGCACTCGTAGTCACGATGCCCCATCTTCTTGCAGAATCTGCACTGCACATCATTTCCCTTGCAGTCCTTGCCGGGGTGGTCACCGTTGCACCACTTACAGTAATAGTGGCGCTCCGGTCCAGAGCCCGTGCTAGCTGCTAACACATCACACATTCAGTACACACTTTTATTATAACATCACACACTTAAACTCATTGTTCAGATTTAACTAGTTACCCTTGAATGGCTGAGAGCGCAGGGGCTTAGCCGCATAGGCATAAGTGGTGAGCTGCAATGGCTCCTCAGTAGTGGTGGTCTGGGCCTGGCCCTTGCCACCCTGTTGCTGTCCTTTCTGGGGTTGAGGGTATGGCTTTTTCTTCTTTCCACCCCCAAACCCTTGCGTGCTTTGACCCTCGCTCGTGGCCTTGCGCTTAAGCGCATTTCCTCGTCCCTAAGACGGACGGTGATCTCAACTATTGCAGCGGCATGATAGCACTCCTATCATTTAGGGTGTTAGTTATGCCCCGCAAAAATGAACTCACAATCACGTTAACACATTGTACATACTTATTCACATCACACTGGTGTTCTATTACCTGCAATGTAGTATATCCACTTGGCCCCATGCCATAGCGTAGGCGGTAGCTCAACCCGTTGTAGAAACGGTTCACTAGGATTCGGTCTGAGTAACCCAGATCCGGTAACAGGTGGATAAGTCCGATGAAGGCTGAGTAGTACTCATCTACCGACATCTTATCCCCTTGCCTCAGATTGTCCAGCTCTAGGCGTTTAGCCTCTTGCACATGTATCGGGTAGTACTTCGCTCGCAGCAGAGCCGTGTACTCCCTCCACTGAAAGGTCGGGTCAGCAACTCTGCCTTCCCTTACTAGCTTCCACCAGGTCTGTGCCGAACCCTTCAGGTAGTAAGCGGCAAGACGAACCTTGACCTCCTCAGGCACATTCAAGGTCTCGTAGGCAGTCTCCAACTCAGAGATGTATGCCTCCAGCTTACTAGGGTCGGTCTCCCCTCCGAATGACGGCGGTCTCAAATCAGCCAACGCCTTGACCCAGTTGGTCTCTCTTGGCGGTGGCGGTGGTGGTGGTTGAACTCCGGGCTGTTGCCCCTGCTGCACCGCAGCTACTAACTGTGGGACCATCTGGGTTACGGCGGCCGCAACAGCATCGGCCATAACTTGCGCCGTAGGGTTTTCTCCCAGGTCCCCAGTTTCATCAGTACCGCGTCCGCGGCCTCTACCACGTGGTCTACCTGCCATCTGAATTCACACGAACATTTATTAGCAAATGCTTACACACTTATCGGTCCAACGGTTGTAACGCTTTCCCGACTAAAAGGTATTTTCCACACTTAGTTAGTGTTTAACCTATCCATAACTGTTCACTTTAGTAACTATTGCTAGATTTCCTAACTCGGTATTACCTAAGCTCGGTATTCTAGTCATCAGAGCGATACTTCGCTCTGATACCACTTTTTGTAACACCCCTACTACGTACTTAATAAATATTGGAATCGCAGCGGAATATGAACAACTAAACAGTAACTAAACGATTGGTGCTACAACGCCGTCAACCACCCACGTGGTTAACAAGGCTGAATAGATACAAGTGTACCGGTCTGATGATCAGACTCCCGAGCATAGAAAAAAACCATAAGTACATACACACATGACCGAGTATTTAGCTTACAACCCATAATTATACACTGTCACTGTAACCTTCCATTGTGCACTGTCGATAACTGAAATACATATTGCCACGGGAGCACAGGCGCATCCCGGGCCAACATCCAAAGGTACTCAAAAGCAAACTACATCCTGGGATCTAGAGCCACTCCGCTTCTTCGATCCTCATCCTGCAGTAAAAGAAATATGGATCCCCCGAGGGGGTCAGCAACCCTTGGCTGGTATGGCTAACGCGCAGCCCATCGGCTACCGGGATACGCGCAACCAATTGTCATGATGACATGGCATTCATTTTACACATAACATCATATATACAATAGCATAGCAAGAATATCGCATAGCAAATAACTTCACAAATGACACACAAGAACGAATCCTTTTAGGAAACGAACCAACAATGTTAGATCACATTGAGAGCATAGAGGATGTTGCCATACTCATACTAAGCTCGTTACATAACTCATCACCGTCATTTAGAACTGAACGGATAACTTAAACACCAGGCGTGTCGGATATAGTGATCCCAAGCACACGAATAAACATAGTATGCCCCTGTGGCCCGACGTGAGTCAGTAAAATAGCCTGGATAAGCTAAAGGGAAGATTGAAACCAAATTGGAAAACAACCTAAACATACAAAGAGAATCGAACCGGTGAATGACATCGACTCCCATACTCACACGCGTGGCCGGAACTACCGGACTCCTCACTTCCCCGTTAGCACTTGTTAGTAGTACAACATGCAACACAATACACAGATCACAATCAAGTGTTTAAGTCTTGTTAGACACACACAAGGGAAATAGTCGTATCCCACAACATAATAATATAACAACTGTAAACTCATTACATGACTTAAGTCTTACAAAGTCATAAACACAGACAGAAACAAACAACACACAGCCGGTGTAAACCGGTAGGCAACAGACTGCAAGAAAACCATACCTCGGTCCCTGCCTCGACTGGTTCCCACCTTGAGAGAATCCTAAACACATTTAGTAACGTCGGTCAATTAACGTACTAGTCCATATTAACATTTCTAGTTATTTCATTTCCACATTTGTTCCAACTTTTCATCTTTTAAAATGTCATTATAACACTCCTAACATGTCTTGAACAACCTTATAATATCATTACTAACTTATACCCATCATTAGACATCGTTTATCAACCTAGAAACCAAGTTTTATAGTGGTCCGGGACTTGCTCCCTAACTTAGGTCCCGGACCTATACTTAGCAAACCTCTCGGTCTCTTTTATTGGGGTGGTCCGGGACTTCACCCAGGTCCTAAGTCCGGACCATTCTATGCAATTTCTCTCGGTTGATTTTAAGGGCTGGTCCGGGTCCTTGTACAGACCCAAGTCCCGGACCTATCTCTATGTACAACTCACGGCCTTAATTTGATATATGGTCCGGGATGTCATCCACACCCCAAGTCCCGGACCGAACTACAGAATGACGTACTCGCACTTATCATGTCCTGCTGCGTAAGTTATTTACACCCATCAAATGTATAGCTTCCCAAATGTACACACTTATACTCAAAACTTCATCAAATATACACCACATAACAACATAGTGCACAATTTAAATTGCATAGCACTTAGGCTCTTAAAATGCAATAATCTTAAACACTGAATTTCCACAATATATTTGCCTTTCACCTGCAAATACAAACAGCAGTACGTATGTCTTTTACTAACCTCTCTGAGAGCATTTTTCTAAGTCATTTACCATTGGCTCTTTAGGTAGTTTCAGTAGACAACGTACGTTCATTTCAAAGGAATTTTAAGCTATCTTGGTTAACATAAAACGTGGAGGAAACACCATTTTTCTTTGAGTTTCCATACCTTGAAGCAAAGGAGAAGAATAATACGTAAGAAGATGAACTCAAGCTCCTTCCATGGAGATTCCTCTTGGCACCAAAATGGAGCTCTTGAAGATTTGAAAGGACTAAGTCGAAGAGCTTGATGAAACTAAGAGATCGGTGGTCTCGGTTTTTGATTTGGACAAGTGAGCAAGAAGTTACAAGGATTTGAAGTTGTATGTTGGTGGTGTGCTGTTCGATCGTGAAAGAGAGAAAGGAAGAAGAAGGCGTACAAGTGAGAAATAAGAGCAAATGAAGAAGAGGATGAATGATTGTAGTTGCTTTTAAGATATTAATTACGTAAAGCAAATAGTGTTTTTTTTAAACTACTCACTTATTGTTCAATCAGTAAGCAAGGGTGTCGACCCCACTCCATGCAGAACCGACCCCCATTTAAATACAAGGGATTAATTAGTCTTTATTGCCCAATTAAATTACATATGTTAACATATGTTACAAACTAGCTTATTTTAGTTACTATTCATAATAACAAGGCACTTTGAAGCGAAATTCTTGATTTCCCATTGATTTAAACTTCCAAATGTGATACTAAATAGTACACATATTAATTAAAGAGTATTGATGGTCATTTAGCCATTCAAAACTCATTACAAGACAATTTCCGAAAACGTGCTTTACGACTCATTAAAGCACATTTGTGTTTTAACTTGTTTTCAAGCTCAGTTTCTTTGGTAATTGATTTAATAAGCTCATTAATATATATATAAGGTCTTGGTTAGTTTATCAAGTCTTAATCAAGACTATCCCAGCTTAGAGCATATTTTTGCCCATATTACCTTTTAGGCAATTAATTGTATTTACTATTTATTAAATTATTTACTAATGTTTCTGAGACTCTTTTTAGTCTTAATAATTTATTATTTAATATTTAAACAACTTATTAAGGTTTGGGGTATTTCCATATAATTGAGATGCCACATCAGCGATCGTAAGCACGCTGCACCGTCTTCCGGTTGTATAGTAAGAACTTTGTTTTCGCCTCCGGGTGAAGTTTTTCTTTCATACAACCGACCTCTAAGTTTTTCTTTGATCTAATTGGACCAGACATGTATTACGCCCATTGTTTTTAGGTTTCTCTTTTTCTACATTATTTTTAGAGTATGTCTTTTTTTTATCAAGATCAAGAATCCATTTTGATTTTTTAACTCTCAATATTTAACATGTCATTTTTACATCATACTTATAATTATCATAAGAATACAACATTAATCATTAATTATTATCACTACTATTTTTAGTAATACACGAAAAAACCCTTTAACTTAATATTTCATTTATGATTGAAATATTATTAATAATTTTGAAATGAATAATTGTAACACCCCAACCATAAACACTGTACTTAATGACTGATCGCAGCGGTAATACAAACTCAACACTTAACTTAATCATTGGGTGTTACACGTCGTTAGCCACCCACGTGGCTAACCAGGCTAATACATACATAGTTTACCAGTCTGATGAAAAGGACTCCGAGCATTATTTATTACAATTCCACTTCAAACTAAACCGAGTCAATACACGTACGTTACAACTATAGAGTATTTACAACCTATTGCCAATAACAGTTTCGGTCTTACTATACTTACAAATACTTAAGCAATTAAATAATTACTCATGCATAAATAGCCACCCCATCCTATTCTCTAACGGCTACCAGCTCCGTTGTACCTAAAATGAAATGGGTGGCCCCAAAGGGGCTCAACACCTTTGCTGGTATGGTAATCGTGCAGCCCGCATACTACCGGGTCACGCACAACTATTTGTCATCTGAACATGCGATTTATTATATTTAAATCATGCATGAAATACTTTAAACAAACATTCAGCAAGTATTCAGAAAAAACCCACAATCAACAACCAACACATTAATATCGGTTAGGTTACATTCTCACTCGTTGGACCTCGAGGATTATTACCTCGATGGTGCCTTATTCACATTAGTCAACACCTAATCCTTTTTAGGAGTGCTACACATAACTGTTTTCTTAGTAACGTGGGGTTAATTTCAAAGTCAACATACATGAACATCATAACTTTCACCTCATAACAACGCACATACTACACAGCTCAAGGACGAGTCACGTGTGGATTTGAACCAATACAAGAGTCAGTCAACTTTCATAGAGTCTAGAGGATGATTGGTCCTCATGTCGATCTCAATACATAACTGTAACACCCCATCTTAATCCAATCGTGGTTGTCGCATCTTATTAAACATAAACAAACGTCGCAGCGGAATTTAACCAACACCAGGACCTTGCCACGGTCTGAACTAACAGAACATACCGAACTTAAATACTTACAACCGTTATCAAAAATATACACCAACCAAGTTTACAAGTATCTCAAGCACCAACATATTTTCCACAAGTTTTAATATTAACAGACGGGTGCACATGCGCATCCCGTACTCAAAATTAAACATGTCTTAAGTCTAACCACCCCTACTCTCAAGATGAGTCTTCATTGGGCGCTTACCAGCAAAATATAAACCATCACCCCCGAGGGGGTCAGCACCTTTGCTGGTACGATTCTCTTATAGCCCCCAAGCTAACGGGACTACGACGACTAATTGTCGATAGCATGAAGTTGATTAGATACACAACATAAATAGAAGTGAAATAAACAACAAGCCACAAATGAATAAACATAGTTCACACACAATGAACGACTTAAAGTGTTCCTTAATAAGTGAGTTTATCATTAAACTCCTCAAGTTATGATTTCTCTTAATCTCAGTCCATTCTTACCTTACCTCAATCTTAATCATTATCTCGATCTCGTATACCAAACCGTTCTTTAATTAGAAATGGTTGTATCTTATCTCAATGTTTACTTTTGTCAGGTCAAAAGTAACCCTAGCCAATGAGCTATTAACTCCATTGGTTGAATAAACAACTTGTCTTAAATTTGGGATTTAGGTGATCCCACTGCACCATCTTAATCTGCCTCCCACCTTGAACTGTAGCCCAAGGTGGCTGAGTCGACATTCGACTCTAGGCACAAGTCCGAAGACAAGTCCTCAAGCGGAAGTCGGATCTGATTCAGATATCGACCCCCTTTCCTTAACATGCATGTTCGGAGTCAGTCCCGGATTCATCACCCCCCAAGTTCCAGTTAGTATAAAGTCTTAAGACGAAGTGTTAGTTAAACCTTTCTCGGGTATTAACCAACCAACAAATTTGGGAGTGAATTTCTTATCTCATCCAATGTCACTAAGTATTGTTAGTAACTATCCTCAAAGTCAAGTGTGTTAGTACAATGTAAAAAACAAGAAGATAATAGTCCGGTTGCATGCTTTATCTTGTTTTTAGTCGAAGCAAATAAACAGATAGCACACAAGCCGAGGGCACCTCTTTAGCAAGCAGGCTATAAGAAAACCATACCGTTACTTCACTGTCGACGGTCGTTTTTCTAATCTCTTCCGAATCCCAATTCTCAAGTCCTAAAACATTCATCCAATTTAGGTTGTTAATAACTTCCATGTACTTAACTACTAGCCATTAATGTTCCCCAGCTAATACCACTTAAGTACTTATAAACTTAACCTTAAACACTTAAATCCTTAACTAACTTAATCTCTTAAGTCCTTATAGTCTTGTCTTTCTAATCATCATTACCTTCTTAATGGCATACCACTGTTACCACTTAACATCTTTAAAATTTAAAATATTTTTTTAACAAGGGCCGACCGACCTTGCAAGGTAGGTCCCAAGGTCGGTCGGAACCAGAACACTTTTTCGTTTGAAAATTTTACCCCGAACCGACCTTGCCAAGGTCGGTCCCAAGGTCGGTCCATTCCAGAAACATTCTCGTCTACAAGATTTAAGCCCGACCGACATTGCTAAGGTCGGTCCTAAGGTCGGTCCATTCCAGAGAGCTTCCTGGATGGGTATTTTAGGTCCGACCGACCTTGCTAAGGTCGGTCCTAAGGTAGGTTGACTCCAGAAACTGTTTCTAAGTGTTTAATTCACTTCAAACCTTACCAAAAGTGTCCTAATGTGTTCTAACATCATTTTAGCACTTTAACCCACTCTTAAACCATCCATCAACCTCTAATCCACTCACAATCAAACTCCATAACAATTTACTCAAAATCTCACTAAATCCTTAACACTTAGCACTTCACTCCTTACACTTCCATCTTGTAATTTTGCCTAAGACTTCAACTAACCAAAATATTCCCTTCCATCAATGTAACCACTCCTCAAGCATTATCACTCATCCCCATTCTCTTTACTCAAACTTCTTAAGGCTATCTACTCTAGCTCATGCTTAAACCTTCACAAGGCATAACACCTTATTTCCTCCAACTTTGCATAAGTTCCTAAATTCTCTTATCATGGTTTTGGTGCCTTAAATTCAACATTGACCCCTAGTTCCTCCTACACATTCCTAGGTCATCTTATTACCCAAGAACACCTTAGTTTATCCATTTCCACTAAAAAACCCTAATGTTGACTAGCATATCCTTAGACATAAAATTCCTTAGAACACCTTAACACCAAGTTCACAACCAAATTTGACATGGCCTCCCTAGTATATCGCTACACCCAAACATTTAGTTTTTTCATCCTTAAACTACAACCAAGAACACTCAAATCCTTAATACACATTCTTTACACACAAATTACACCCAAACTACACTACATCACAATATAGTGCATAAACTTAAATTGCTTGGCACTTAGGCCCTTAAATGACATAAATTTAACCACTAAATTTCCCACATAATATAGCCTTCAACCTGCAAATACACACAACAATGCTCCCATTGCAATAATAGTGTTCTTGTAATTCGATGGTTTTACTAACTCAATTTGTCATTTGCTCCTTAGTCACAAGTTCTCAAATTTGTTCATATTCTTTCTCCTAGGTGTTATAGCCCTTATCTAATATAGACTCTAAGCTAAACTTATCCTCTATCTAAATCCCATCCCTTTAAGCAATAAACACCTTAAGGTAAGACATTTACCTTGTTCCTCAAAATTTTCTCTCAAATTCCTCCTTAGGTTTTCTTGAATGATTCTCGGCCAAAGACTCTAATCCTCTTGCCAATGTTCTAATCCACATTCAAATAATCTAATGAGCACTAAGCAATATGCCTAAACTCATAGAACTCATTCTTAGGTTAAACTGTGTGTTTTAAAGCTTAAAAGGGAATGATTACCTTTGAAGTCTCAAGATAGACTTGGGTATGAATCAAGAAGGACCTCCACTAGTCCTTGGAGGATGAAAAAAAAGCTATTCCAAGGGATAAAACAAGACCCCATAAGAAGATGATTTTCGGACATGTGTGAAAAGTAATGGAAAGTTGATTTTTCTTTAAGTTTCCTTACCTTGAATGAATGGAGAAGCAAATGAGATCTTCAAACTTGATTTTCCTCCTTCAATGGAGTTTTCTCTTGGCACCGAAATGAAGCGTTTCCAGTTTTGAAAAGATAGGAAGCAAGGGCTTGTTCTAACTAAGAGTTATCTAAGCTTAGTTTTGGATTGGGAGTAAAAATGAGTAATTGGTGAGCAAAGGAAGATGGAGCAAGAATGGGGATGGATATTACGTGAATGGAGAGGGAAGGATGAAGATGAAACCAGTGGGAAAGGAAAGAATGAAGAAAGAGAGGAGAGAGGCAAGTACAAGGTAAGATATTTTGTCTTTTAAAGCAAATAGTACATTCTCCTTATTTCCCTCTTCTTTACTTAAAAGTGCTGGCTTGTAATGGTGACTCACCATCCTTAAAACCGGCCTCCTTGTTAAATGGAGATATTTATGGTCTTTGTTGACCAACTAATTAAGCTAAGTTGACTAAAGCTTAATCTAGGTACTATTTGGGCACTATTCATAATTAGTGCACAAATTTGTGAAATTTTTGGTTTCCCATTGATTTAGGATTCCTATTGTGATACTAAGTAGTACACAAGTTGATTAAGGTGTTATCAAGGGCATTTAGCCACTCAAAACCTCCTTCCAAGACAATTTTTCAAAAATGTGCTTTAAGAGTCCTTAAAGCACAATTTGTGTTTTAACTTGTTTTGAGCTTGGTTTTCTTTGGTAATTGGTTTAAAATGTCCATTAGAATGTTACTAAGGTCTAATAATTATATTTGGGTGTTACCCAAAGTTACTCCAAGCTTAGAGCATGTTTTTGCTTAAATTACTCTTATGGTGTTTCCTTGTGTTTTAATTGGTTTAAATTGTTTCCTAATGTTTCTAAGGCATAATTAGCCTTCTTATATCTTAGTTTAATATCTAAACACCATATCTAGGTCTGGGGTATTTCAATCTAACATTGTCGTTCCGTTTGTCGAACGACTAACTTACACAAGGTGTGTCGGATCTAGAGGATCCAAGCACACCGTACACATATCCCCCTAACCCCGATCATAAGTCAAGGCAGGAGAGCCCCTTAATAAGGCTCGTGGGAGATTGAATTCCAAGGAGGAAAAAACAACTGAACAGAGTGGGAGTTGAATCAGCTGTAGATATCAACTCCCAAACACACGCGCGCGATCGGGACTCCCGGATTCCTCACCCCCCAAGTTATACACTAGTTAGAAGCTCCCTCCATGGGGCTCATCACAATAAGTTACATTATAATTAGTCGTGTTTGGTTAGACACAAAGGGGAGGTAAGATACAATCCGACATACATGAACATACCAACAATCGTTACACAACGACATATTCAAAGGGGGCAGACACATTTACACACAACAACAGTACACAACTAACGTACGGATAGCCATAGTTAGAACGTTCCTGTAGGTTGGGACGTTTAAATCCAGATACCGATCTCTGATATGATCCTAAAGTCGGTTAGCTATGGTTTAACACATATTCGAGGTTAAACGGTATCGGAACAAAACGCGCCACATAAATGAATTACTGTAACCTTATTACATGCTTTATCTTATAAGGTGGCAAACATCCAGAAAAACACATTGGCATATAAGCCGGTGTAACCCGCTAGGATACAGGTTGCAAGAAAACCATACCTATCACCAAGGGTTCACTCTAACGTGTCATCATATGTTCCTTGAATAATTCTTAAACAACTGGTAACATTACAATCGTTTCCGTTAACATCAGGGCAATACGATTATTTAACGCCTAGTGTGCCCATAGTGAACTCCGTTGTCCCGTTATACTTAGTTTTACTCTTGTGATCTTAAGTTCATAACTTCCACATTCACTTCTAGTACTTGTTTATACTTCTTAGGACCTTACATGTCACCAAGCAAGGCCTAAACATCATCTAAAACCATTACCATTCAATCCCTGATCATTAGAAGTCTTTAAAACACATTTGGACAATTTTTGGTCTGGTTCGGGACTTGGTCCGGACCCAAGGTCCCGGACCAACACTGAAATGTACTCTCAGGCGTTTTTTTCCACTTGGTCGGGTCTTGGTCCTGGACTAAGGACCCGGATCACTTACAAACTCAACTTTCGGGTCATTTTTAAGGGTGGTCCGGGACCTTATACAAGGGCTAGGTTCCGGACCCTGCTAAAAAGCTGCTAAAACACCATTTTTCAACCCTTAATCCAACCTAAACCTCACCCAAACTTTTCCTAATCTTTCCACAAGTTTCTAAACATGTTATAACACCATAAACATGCACTAAACCTTCCTAAATCATCACCAAACTCATTGTTCAATTTTTGTTCAATTCTACACATTTCTACTCCCATTTTCAACACTTATGCACACTAGTGCATTACCAAACTCCTCTTGACAGTTTTTTGCCACACTCCCAACTCTTTTGACCATTTCAACTTCTTCCAAGACAAGTGCATATCCACTATCCTAGTTCACACCACTTCCAATGTTAACACTCTAGTTCTTGTCTAACAAGTCCAAGGCACTTATACACCATTTTTGCTACAGATTTTGCATAACTCCACACCATTCTCCAACTACCATTTCAAGGTGATTACTACACCAATCA